>JBBPJV010000226.1:0-33238 GCA_038088915.1 Sutorius aff. eximius
GTGGAAGTGATGGGACAGGGGCGGGGGCAGAGGGTTGGGGCTGGGGCGCACTAGGTACCTCTGGAGTTGCTGGCGAGGCAAGCGGCGGAGCGAGTTTCCCCCTAACAAGAATCCAGATACCGATCACATAATTGTTCTGACGAACTTTAGGTAGGTGTAACTCATCCAAAAGTTCGATAAAATCTGGTAACGGCATGCTGGCCAAGAGTGGCACCATGTACAATTCCTTACCGGGATGATAATCCTTGGGTTGGTGGCCCCATGGAAACACAAGCCCATGACGACTGGAGATGAAGTGTGTCATGAAACGGCCATTGCAGTTCATTCGATGGACTTACTTCTTCTGCAAGAGAAAGTCGCTAAATATTTGTAACGTGCCATTGCCCCCTTCAGGGGAGAACGCGCATGCAATGAGTTCCTTTTGCGGATTTAGTCTCGTCTGCAGTAGGAACTGCGCAGAATTCTCTGTTGGGACACGGCCGTCGATCCGAAGTGTGTCAGATGGGAAAAGGGTTCCCCAAAGAGGGGAATTAACACCCAAGGTCCGACCACCGGCCTGACGGGCAATAACAGGCGCTAGCTGGGGAATGGAAGAGTCCACAGGCATGGCAACCTAGAACGGAAATGAGCAACGACGACCCTTTCGAAACAATCTAACTGCTCACTTTTCCCGTCCATACAGGTGGAGCTGCCTGAAACGCTGCTTCGGGGTCTCGAGGTCGCTCTTCTCGAACAACACCCGTGTCATGATCCTTTTCCAAGAACATGTCGAAGTCTTGATCGGTGGCCTCGCGATCAATAGACTCTACCTCGATTGGGTGACTCCTATGTGGCTGCTCTGACTCGGGCTCTGGTTCCGGTTCTTTTGCTATCTCTCGCGAAGCAGGTTCTGTTCTCGGAGATGACCATAACGCGTTTAGGTCGAATGATGGGCGCGCGGGTGTTTCCGTCTTGACGAGTTGCGTCGGTGAAGTCGCGATCACAGGAGACAGTTCGGAGGAGGGTGGAGGAATTACCAGCGGTGGCAGTGGCGCTGGCTCGGACGGCGCTGGTGGGGGGTTATCGGAACCGGGGGCCACGATAGAAACCTCTAAAGCGGGTGTGGACAAATGATCACCGAATACATCTGGAGCAGCAAGTTCATCGTCCAGGTGGATAAGATCTGCAATGTCTAGTTCCGGCTCAGGAGATGTCTGGAGGTCGGAGGCAGATGGCGCAAACAGTGGGTGGATTGGCAGCCTGATGTTGTCACTTATAGGAGGTGAGTAATTGTTATGATGCACAGGAAGTGGACCACTCCATATGGCACTCTGTGGTGTAGTCGGCGACTCAGGTGGGATCGACCCTTGTGAGATTGAACCGGCCCTCTCCCTTTGATGCTGCTCGGCAGCCTTGAGCCGGGCTTGCCGTTCCCTCTCGCGACGCTCCTCCTCCCGACGCTCTTCCTCTTCCTTTTCCCGCTCTTTTTCTCGTTCGCGTAGTAAGGTCGCCGACTCCCCGTTGACGTCCTCGATATCTTGTAAACCCTTGTGTGTGATTTTTGCACGAGGGACAAGTGTCTTTTGTAGAATAGAGTGCTCCAAGGCCTCCTTTTCAGCTAGTTTGATGGATTGCTTCGTCTCTTCATTCGCCAGATCCGTAGAACTCATCTGAGAAAGTTCCTTTGCAGAAATAGTGGCATAACATATTCGCTTGTGTATGGCAACACGGTCTTCCTGACTCAGGTTAAAAATCAACATACGGAACCGTTCCCTGATGAGGACAGTTAGGTTGTGCCATCAACGACGAACGAAAAACTCACTTGTACTTGGGTCCGACGCTTTGTTTGCCGTACCTGTCGGGTTCCCCATAAATTTCGAAAAGACACTGCTCCAACCCCGAGGCAAAGCAATCCGCTTCGTTTTGTAACCGTTGCTTGTCGTCGTCGGTTAGATCCTCCGGTTTCACGTCAATCTTGTTGCCTGATCCGTCGTCGACCTTCGCGTGAGGATACCTGAGGAAAACCGGACGAAACATATCCCGGAGTTTTCCAAGGCAGTATTTTCTGGCTGGGTCATCGTCAACCGAAACAGGGGCATCCGAGGACTTTTTGCGTTTGGATTCCCGCGCCTGGTGTGAGACGCCCGACTTGCGCTTAAGGTGACCTCCAGTGGCAGGTGATGCTCTTCTTTCCTCCGAGAACGGGGTGCCAAACTTGCGAGCACCTGGATCACGGGTTTGGGTGTCGGAATGGTGATCTGAATCCGATGTATAAGCAGCGTGGCGCGTTCGACGCTATTGATTCCGCGCATCAGCAGGTATGTATGACACGCAACAGAAGAATACACACCCGTGATGGCCGCTTCCCTTTTGCTGTTTCTGGTTCCGCCACATACTCATCTTCGCTATCTGAGTCCTCCTCCGATTCCGAAGGGGATAACGCGGGGGGTGGCGTTGGGAACCGTAGAGGCTCATTGGAGCCGTCGTCGTGCGAGACGCTGACAAGGCTGGGATAGGTTTCTGGGCCTTCCCACTGCACTGCGGACAGATCGGTGTGGTCAGCACACGTCGCCAATGAGAGCCACGACAACACAAGAAAGAAAGGATCGAGATTGACGTATAAGCCCGGTACGACGGGGACTTAGTCTGGTCGTGGGCCGTCTACGATCGTACAGGATGTTCAACTACTGGGACTCATACCAGATCATCTGACTCAACAGGCATAGCTGCGCGCCAATAACGTAGAGCCCCTCAGCTTGTGAAGATGCAGAGCGCCTACGCAGGGCTGCAGACGCATGGACACGGCCGTTATGACAGCAACCATCGTGCGAGAGGGACGGATGGTCTGGCAGAGGGAGCTCGGGAACAGGTGGCTCGGACAGCGGATAACGAACAAGTTGTAGGGGTACAGAACTTATATGCTCGATATATATTGTGCAAGAGCGGGGGCGCCGCGGATTGTTGTAAAAAGAGCAATTGGGACCGGTGACACTCACTGATCATGCGTCGACCGGTACGTTCGGTACAAGTAGGACAGATATACACCTCTGGGAGGAAGAAGCGATGATGAGCGAAAAAAAATGAAGGCGATAAGAGAGGACATACCAAGATCTTCAGCCTGGTCCACACTGAGCCCCACACACCGGAAATGATACCTGGAATTTAACAAGGATTGCATCGCGAGGGGACCGAACCAAGACAAGTGCACGCACCACTCGTGACACTCCGAACAAAAGACCATGGGAGAACCATCGTCGGGCTGATTGCAGAGACAGTAGGTATCGTGTTTTGAATCGTTTGTCGACTTTAGTTGGGCTTTTGATCTGCTGCGTGCTGTGCGGGACCTGTTCTCCTTTTCGTGGTCACTCACGGTATCTACTGGCTTTGGTTGTTTTTCGCTTGAACGGGGCTTTTTGAGAAGATCCTTGGACGCTGATTTCGTCCGGGAGCGGGCAGGCATGTCGATGACTGTGCGAGTCGAAGAACAGGAGTAGTTCAAACTCCGAACCTCCGGTTGTGGCGCACATGTGTTCCGCGGGTTCGCCGTATCCAAACGTTGATCGCGCCCACTGCGGAACACGTCGTGCTCGACGTTGCCAACGGTGCGTACGGCCCGTCACCGCATACACGCGACGGTTGACTCATCGTCCGTGCGGTGTCCCTTGCATGCCTGCTATCGTTCACGTGTCAGGTGCGATGCCGCATGTTGATCGTGATGGTAATCATCCATTTGAATTGTTTCGGCCAATCTCGAGCGCTGTGCCAAATTGGGAGTGTACAGGTGTGCTAGCGCTGCTCCACTTACCCTGGCTGGATGCAGGGGCGGAGGCACGGGGTCGGAGCGAGTAGAAGCGGGTAAGGAGGCCAGCATGAAACGCGACATCCGGAGACGTTGCCTTGCCTGCCGTGGCTGCGTCATCATTCCAACCCATTCGGCGACCGAGACGCACTTTGACGCGCTTCGTGTGACACTTTGCATTGTCATTGACCCCGAGACGTCATATAGTCTCTCTCCGTCATCGCTCCCACGTTAACCATTGCTTGTCTCGGACCTGGGGTGCGCCCTCCCGGCCCACGTTGCTTCCGTGAGTGATATCTCGTCCCGTCGTCTTATTCCAGTCTCACTCTCGGTTCCCCTTTCGTTCCTTGTCTCACGCCTCCCCGACCGTTCTCGTAGCCACTTGTTCTCCGCCCTGTCCTGTTAATACTTGCCTTTACGACAGCTGAATACCAGTGCCGGATCGACCATCAAGGCATCCTCCGGTCAGCTTCATTCATTTCCCAAGTTAGGATTTAAAACGGTCTCCTCGTTTTCCCCTGCACGTCTGCCATCCCGCCGGCTTTGCTGTGTTGTTCCTCTTCTGTCCGACGTGTATCCATTACGACAATTTACTCACTTCTTTCTGCTTTATATCTGCCACCAGGCCGCCGCTATTGTTATCGCACACGTTCCCACTTCCCATCAACCTCCTCTTCGGCTCCAGCATACCTCGTCCTTTCTTACTACATTCCTTAGTCCTGCTCCGATCGTGGCGCTACATGCGGTCCATGCATGGCCCTGCTCACTCTATCTAATTCCTCTAAATCGCATTTTCTCAATCCCTTCCAGATGGCTTCGCAGCACTTTGGCAATCTCAAATCACAACCCATCCACTTTATCCTTTCTTCGCGCGGTGCGGAGTCATCCACCTCTTCTTCTCACCCCTCACCTTTCCACGACACGCCCGAATCCTCGCAGACCACATTCAAACAACGCATTCGGTCCTCTTTTGAGCATGGTCTCAAGACTGCGACGCGGTCAAAGGCCAAGGTATCATCCCCTGACGATGACTTTGAAACCATCTCCGCCAAGCGAAAGGACAAAGATAAGCCAACGTCTGACGACGCCGATGCAAGGGACCACGACGATGACAAGGGCAAGTCGGGCATGTTTAAGCGGCTCGAATCCAAAGTGGGGCTTCGACGGGCTGGTCGTAACTCTGTCACGCCATCTTCAACTCCGACCGTATCTTCCGTTGGCCAGAGCAGGGTCAGTATAGAGCATGTAAACAATGTGGAGGGGCATGGCAAGGTTCGCGTGGCAGGTTGGACGAGCTTCATCACCCCTTCCCTACAACAAGCCTCAATGTCCTCGCCTGCCGTTCATCTTTCCTCGCATCCCATACCTTCCCCAAGTTCTCAGTCAGCTGCGATCATTGACCCAATATCGAGCCCTCCAACTGGTTCTACCACCCGTGGCCGCACCCGTCGAGCAAGCATGCAACCTACAATCAGGGAAATTAGTGCACCACAACGTCTAGCCCCTCGCCGAGAGCATAGAAACGGAACTCCAGAACGCAATGGGACAGTGTCTCCGCGAGCTGGTAAATCCAGACCCTCTCCCATATTCACCCCTCCTCCGTCCGGTGGTCGGTCTTCTATCGACACTCCCCGAAAGGGTAGCGATTTACCAAGTCCACCTGATTCTCCCAATCCACAAACAAGCGGGAGAGGGCGTCTAAAGACAGCGGCCAAACAGCCAGGGGCTACAAGTGCAACACACCTTCCCCTCAACAGCCCACCACCATCTCCAACTCCAAGCCGTACAGCGAGCCCTGCTCGGGCTAGGACATCAACGAGGCGGATGACTCCGACCTCTCACCAGGGTCTCGTTTCTGTCTCGGCTACTCACTTACCATCGGGCCCTCCATCATCTCCCACCCTAAATAAGCGATTATCAACCGATACCCCTAGACCATCGTTTGAGTCTGCAACCAGGTCACCTGTAGATAGCGCCCGTCAATCATCACTTGAAATTCCTCACAGTTCAATCATGGAATCATCCAGGCGGAGCTCAACAGATACCCAACAGCGCTTGACGGCATCGCCCTCTCGGCCGACTTCTCCATCCTCTACCGCACGATCTCGCGCTGCTTCCCCAACACAGAGACCCATCGGATATATCCACAATCGCCATTTCAACACTTCCGCAGCCTCACTCTCTTCCTCTTCCAACCCCGAGCAGCGTGAACTGGTTCGCGCCGCGACCTCATTGTTGTGCAAGGAATTACGTAAACCACCCCCGCACCTATCACGTAGCGATCATGCAAGAGAGTGGGCCGAAGTGGAGGTCCGGCTGCAGCCACTAGTGCGACTCGAGCGCATCTGGGGAAAGAGCGGAGCTCTGCCAGCCGCAAGCTCGAGCCAGGTTGGTGTGATAGGTTTTAATTCCCAGATCATCAGTAATGCCGGAGAGGAGAGAGAACGGAAACTCTTCTGTGAAGCGCTTAGAGATGGGGTGGTTTTGTGTCAGTAAGTATCGTCCTTCCCAAAGCGAACGCGCGACAACTTACTCCCCACCTAGGCTGATGAACAAACATGTCCCTTCTGCGATTCTAAGAATTGACCCACGGGAGGACGGTTTCAAGCGCACCTACAACATTACCAAGTTCCTCGCTGCATGTTCCACCCACGGAATACCTTCGGGTGACTTGTTCTATCGTGACGACCTCATTGAAGCAACTCCAGAGACTCTTTGTCGCGTGGCAAGGACGATTATCTCCTTCTTGAATCTGTTTGATACGCCGGCCGCGGACCGGAGCAAGGTTACACATGTTCAAGGCAACAAGACCCCGGGGGATGTGGCGTTTAATAATAGCATATACTCCCCAGCAACCCTCTCTCGCGCCGCTTCATCAACACCTAATCTAATGCAGCCGTGCCCAGTTTCTCCACCTCCTACTTCAGGCCGGAAACGCTTGGCGTCCCCAGAATCAGTTCTTCCTCCATTGCGGTCCGATAGTCCCCAATCAGGAACCTCTTGTGGTACAGCACGCAACGTCAGCGTGGCGATTGGGAATGGCGGCCCAAAACATGACGCTCCTTCCACCGAAGCGGTCACTCTGACTCCTAAGACACCCCTACGGACTCACTCGAAATCGAAGCATGATGATGACTATGGCAGTAGCCTTTCACCCGATCCCAACTCCCTTGACTTTCCATCCCGCGGATCTCAATGTTCCAGTCCCACCCAAGGTGATTACGGTCACGACTTCCCGCTCAGACAGTCAAGAACGTCGAGTAATATCACCGAGAACACCGCATATTCAAGCATCTTCGACCTTCGTCGCAACAGCAGTGTCCAAAACAAGTTCGGCACTATTAGGACCGTCACCACCGAAGCCACATCACTTGGTTCAGAGGTTCCATCCTTCACCAGGACAGAAGGTAGCTTTGTAGCTGCATCCCTGGCAGAAGAAATGGCTAGGAGGCGCAGCATTAGCGGGGACGTTTCCAGAACGAGAGATCGAAGGCCCAGCGAACCTGCTACTGCTGACCTCGTCAGCCTGCTTGAGGAAGAGGAGAACAGTGCTTGTGGGTCAAGCTCCCGCGAGACCGCTCGAGCCAGGTCTCCCGAGCGCATTGACCATAAAGTGGAGCAAGTTCGTGTTCGACTTGGGAAAGGGAAGTGGCCTGATGACTTCATGGACGCACTCCAAGCAAGCCCTCCACGGTCTATTCCTATCCAAACAGAGTCCAATGGAGAGGAATCCCCGCTTAGTTTCAGCCCTTCCCCGACCACCCCACCACGAAAACCATACCTCACAGGCCTTTCCCGCCCGAGTGATGGCACAGAGCCAGTCTCTTCCACCCCTCGCCGTCCTACCCATCGACCCAGACAAAGTGTGGATCCTGTGCTCTTACCTAAGGAGTCTATCTTGCGCCGCGACGCCAGCCCGGACAGTCCCATCTCCAGCTCTCCTGGTTCCAAGGTGATATTGCGCCGCTCGAGCACCAGAAATGGTGCTCGTCGCAACGGAATCTACGTACCCCGCGGTACGCTGGACGATCCAGACAGAGAGGGCATCCCGTCTGCGGTGCCTTTTCCTCGGGCTATTTCTGGGGATCATAGCTCCCGAGCATCCCCCTCCCCCGACTCCCCGCCAGCCGCAGCCAATCATTTGGATGGGTCTCGTATACGTAGTCGGCTTCACAGTGAATTCGATGACCCAAAGGCAAGACAACGCAGCCGTCCGAATTCTTACGATGAAGTTTGGAGACCACGTCGATCCAGGTATGTTTGTTTTGTCGACCCTGTAATGCGTGAATAACAGAAATGATAGCGATCTACCTGGCCGCGAGTCGATGGATGGTAGCATGGCGCGCCAAACAATTGTGGTCAAAGAAGAGAGTAAAGCACCTGTCCGATTCGTGAGTTTGTGTCTAAGGGTGACATTTTACGTGTGCCCATACGTCCCTCTTTAAGCAACTCGGCAACTGTATTGGCCGAGGACAATTTGGGGTTGTATATCGGGCCCTGAACCTGACCACGGGTCAGATGGTTGCTGTCAAGCGCATTCGACTGGAGGGCCTGAAAGAAGAGGAAGTCATGCAGCTGATGAAGGAGGTCGACTTGATGAAAAGTTTATCGCACCCGGGCATCGTGAAGTACGAGGGTATGGTAAGAGATGAAGAGTTCCTGAACATCGTCCTAGAGTGAGGAAATCTTGCCTTGCATTGACGCTACTGCTTGCTGACCTCTGCCAAGGTATGCAGAGAGCGGGTCACTCGGACAGACACTGAAGTCGTTCGGGAAGCTTAATGAGCGCCTCGTCGCAAGCTATGTCGTCAAGATCTTGGAGGGTTTACACTACCTTCACAGATCTCAAGTTGTGCACTGCGACCTCAAGGCTGCTAACATCCTCACTACCAAGACCGGAAACATCAAGCTTTCGGACTTTGGTGTCTCTCTCAATCTTCGGGCGATGGAACGCGAACTCAATAACGTAGCGGGCACTCCCAACTGGATGGCTCCCGAAGTGATCGAACTTAAAGGCGCCTCGCCTAAATCAGACATCTGGTCGCTAGGTTGTACCGTCATCGAGCTTCTTACCGGCCGTCCTCCTTACGGGGAGATTGCGAACAGCATGACGGGTGTGTGCCATTTCATGTGCTCGTCACCAGATGAGATTGATGTGTTTGGGTAGTCATGTTCCGAATCGTCGAGGATGAGATGCCACCGCTGCCGGACGAGTGTTCTGACGCACTCCAAGACTTTCTGCAACGATGCTTTCACAAGGACCCTCTGCAGCGTCCAGATGCGGAAAGGCTATGTGAGCATCCATGGCTAACGATGAACTGGGATGCGCTCAAAGTGAGATAACCTCCGCGCTCGACAAGTGGCATGGCTAACTCGTGACCAGGAACTCCGCCCTCAGGATAGCATCCCTTTCCTTCGCCGCGTCAGTGCCGACCTTCACAAAACGGACGTTGCCAAGGTGCTCGCCCACATCGATTCGCCTATCACGGAAGCACCATTGTCAGAGCCTCCAACACAGGAGCCGGGCATTTCACAGCAGAATGTCTGTTTCAAACCCACGTCGCCTCTCCCTGATGATAGACCAGTCTCGCCCCGAGATCATACCTTTGTGAAAACTATCTTTGGAAAACGTGAGTGACCGTTCCATCCGCAGCCTTGCTCTACTCAATGGCTGTACGGCAGCAATGATCTGTAGAGTGTGCCTTGGGAGCGTGAAAAAGAGCGGGGTTATTTGTGATCGATGCAGCCTCATAGCCCATGCCAAGTGTGTGCCAGATGCGGCGCCGAGTTGTGATCTCCGTTCACAGCTTTTGTTGTATGCGCACTTTGCGGAGAAGGGCAACTCGAACGTGTTACACCAGCCCCAGGATGATGCAAACGGGTCTTCCGTGCCTGCACATACATCGGTGGTCATTCCTTCAGAGGTTTCATTCGTTACACCGCCCACCCGCCCAAGTGCCGACGCTTCGTCCACTCCTCCGAAGCCACCTGTTGCGTTCAAGATCATATCTGGATTCGGGCGTTCACGTTCATCTTTATCCGTCGCTCATTTATCTGGCTCCCCGTCGCCAAGTCCCACAGCCAATACAGAAGACAAGGCTGCAGAGCGGAGATCATCCAAACTCAGGCACCACGTGAACTCGACAGAGAGACCGCTCTCTGAGTCGAGCGGTAGCACAGGTCCGAGGAGCGTGAAAACTATGGACAGTCAATCCAGTCGACAAGAGCCGAGACGGTCCTTCTTCTCGATCGCGGAGCCCGATGCAGACCCTCCATCCCAGACAAGTCGTCGCGTCTCTGCAGGGGCATCATCTTCCAAAATTACGTCCAATAGTGGCTCCGGGTTCGAAAGGGCCCACCATGATGTCCCTGGTACCCTGTCCGTGGAGCCCGACAACCAGAAGAAACGGAACAGCGAGAAGCACGGGAACTGTGTGCTTCAGTAGAATCATGCGAAATAATATTCATGCTTCACGACGATACGATCGTTGACGCCATCCCACGCACCCCTGTCTACATACTCTTACGAGCATAATTCACGCTATTTTATGATCTAGTAATGTTTAGCTTCTACGGGCCATTTCACGAACACTTGGGACAGTATACCCTGACGGAAGCCTGCTACATGGTACTGCTTATCATCCCCCTCGTCTAGCCAGCCACGTAGCATGTACACACATCTTTATCTGTATCCGATACACGGTTAGAGTGGACAATTGTGGCTATCTTGAACATTCAAGGTCCTCTGACCTGCGATACTGGGGTAGTAAACTATGAATTGAATTCAGAAAACGCCACTACTACCACTCACCTCTGTCAGACGACCTTGGGTAGCAAGATAGAGGGCACCTGTATCACCCCAGATCTGATAGCGGGTGATCTTATCTTGGTCATCAAAGTCCAATACATATGTAAACGTTTCATTCCAGCTGTCGTGTGTGGTGATCCAAGTGAACGTCGCGTTGCCCTTGACCGACACCTTTCCGACCTGGGCATCGATGACATACTCTGAGAAACGCACGCCCTCATAGGTGATCAGAGCGGCGACTGTATCAAAGTAACGCCGGACGCCCTCGCGGCCTCTGAACGGGGTGCCCAAGAAAGGGGCAAACCTGGGCAGACCGTGTTCGAAGACCTCGCACGGATGAGCGTCGGAGAAGTACGCGAGGAGTGTGTCGATCGATGTCTTGTGTGCAAAGTCATCGCAGAAGCGATGGGCGACGTCGGAGAGACGGTGCCCTCTCGTCGGAATTGAGGTAGTCGGCGACATGGTGTATGATCCGGGCGTGGCTCCGCAAACACAAGACGTCACTCGCCTCGTGGTGGCTACGCGAGACCTGGCAACCGGGAAAAGAAAAAGAAGAAAAGCACAGAGCGTCTCGTTTTTTATATCATCCCTCATACGTGCCTAGCGCTGTAGAACGCTCGAATCGCGCATGTTACGGCCTCGCATAGATCAGCAGACGGAAAAGGTAAAGTTAAGGCCAGCGCTGTGAGTCCCTTTTTCGTCATTGCTCTCGTTCGTCACCAGGGGTCTCATCATATCAATTGGCGGTAGATATCCACACATGGACGACGATGGTTCCCATTATATCGATCGCCAGGCAAAGGAGGCGTTGTCTCGTGCTGTTCAGTCAGACGCCCGGATCAAGGACCTCGACGTAAGCCACACTTTTTTTTTTTTGCTTTCTCACCCATGTCGTATCCGGTCTTTTCGTCCAGAGCAAGCTGCGAGAACACTTGGGGAATTTTAGAGCGATCGAATCGTCCATCAAAGGCGCGCTGGCAGAGCTCAATGTGTGTGAACGTATGCTGGTTTTCGGATTCTCGTTCGTCTCACACTTTCTTTGTCGCCTTGCAGAGAAATGTACAACGGGCAGACCAGGCTTTGAGTTCGGATATTCCAAAACTACGCGACGAGCTGGAAGACTCGTTGCTTATTCTTCAGGATCTCTCCACAACGCTGCCCCGTATCCGTTCGCGTGTCGCCAACATCCGTCATGCATACGACTCTGGTCGAACAAAGGCAAGTCCTCTGCCAGCTCCTCCGAGTGCGCTCAGACGAAATCATTGTGCACTCATTAGGCTCAAGAGCTCGTTAGCAACTTGATGTGGCTGAACACGGACTTTCGCGAACGTTGGAGACTCATCATATTCACTTCTTCCGCCCCGGTATGTTGGCGGTGGAAAGCACTGATGCGGGTTTCGTTCGCTATTTTACTGGTAACGTTTTTGTGGGTTGCCTTGGTCGCCCTGAGCGGTGCCTATCGAGCGCATCGACAACGGCTCGTCTGGGGTGAGAGGTTGATGTCATGAAGGTACCCTCTTTTCGTGTGCTTGGATGCCCAGTTTCCCTCGTCCCTTGCAATAGCTCAACGGACTATTTTTCTCAAATTCTCTCTCCACAATGTCGTGCTACGTACTCTGCACTCCTTGCTGTTCTGCAGTAACCCCATACCCTCCCTTGTCTTGCCATTCAAAAGACGGCACCTTACAAACTGCTTTGTATATGTAACCAGTCTTGTATTATGGATCAAAAAGTTATTTGAAGTATAGCGTCCAGATGTGTTACGAGTCCGATGGCCTCCGCACCCAGAACAAATAATTGCACTCTGCGGCGCCCCATTGGGTTGCGCCGCGGGGCATCAGTTTCCAGTCACCGCTCCAGGGAACGTAGATGATACCGCGCACTTCAGCTTCTGTGCGGGTGGGGAGCCCATGACTGTACGTGCGTGTTATCCACGGTCTTCCGGGACTCTGCGGGTTTGGGGATGGCGAAGAGTACGTCGAGAAGAACGACACGAGTTCGGAGGGGTTGATGAACTTGGAATATGTATGAGTCCCGACTGCGACCTTGCGCAGGATGTGTTCTGCTGCCAGGATGGTCAAAAAGTAAGAGAGGGGCGAGCGAGCGATCGTCGACAGGAAAAGGTGACCACCCGGCTGGCAAGAGTGCGTGTCAGGAATGTTTTGAGATAACAGTCGCTCCAACCCGCGTACCTTGAGCAGTTCGGCGCAGGTCGAGAGGAAGCCAGCAGGGTTGTCGACGTGCTCGAGAACCTCCATCGAGCACACCACGTCATATCGTTTTGGTTCTTTGACGAGTTCCTCGGCGCAGGTACTCCGATATACGAGCTCGCCAGTCGACGATAATTCCGGATCGGCGCCAGCATGCGCGGATGCAATACCAACATTCGATTCAGAGGCATCGATACCCAGCGTTCGCGCACCCAATCTTGCCAAACTCTATGAATGCGAGGTCAACCGTGCGTGTGTACCCCAGTCCGACCTATGCTCACCTCGGAGAGCAATCCACCACCGCATCCAACGTCGAGGACGTCGAGTCCCCGAAGCACGTCCCGCCTTTGCTCCATGCTGCGTCCTGTTTCTTCGCCATTTTCCTCGCGCGTGATCTCGATCAGTTTTTCACGGATGTACTGTACCCTGGTCGGGTTCATGCGATGGAGCAACGCAAACTCCCCATGTTCGTTCCACCAGAGGGAAGAGAGACGTGAAAAGTGTGCGATTTCGTCTGGGTTGACACTGGACGCAATTTGGAGCGGACGAACACCACGAGACTGGTGAGCTGCCCGTCGAAGTGCGATGGAGAGCATCGAGAAAGCAATGTAATAATGATGAGGCTGTACAAATATTTAGTGCGATATGCTACCCGTCCCTCACAAACATCCACTTGTCCCCAACCCGTTGCATTCGACCCCCCGCGTTCACCGTCGGGTCGCTCGCGTCGTCCAAACGGGGACGGTCACTTGGTTCGCCGTCGCCATTCAGGACAACAGCACAAGTGGCCTCGGATTGCTCCATGACATTTCCGTACCCACCTCCATCTCGGTAGTTGCCGTGGTTTCCGTAGTGTCCCCTCCCCCTCGTACTACCTCGCCACCCGCTCCCGCGTCGTGTCCCGTGTTCTTCCCAGTTTCCTTGCTGCCACTGACCTTCCTGTGCTCCATTGAACCCACCATTGGTGGCCCCAGCGGCAGCCATACTTTCAGCCATCACATAGTGCATAAGTTCCTCTTGTGACGGCGGGTAGCCGTAAGACGTTCGCCACATGTTTCCCAGCGCTTCCCACGACGAGGGAGCAGTAGCATCAAACGTGCCGATATCAAATTTGTCAAGACCAGGCTGCTGCTGTGACGCTGAGCTCCGGGTATGGGTTTCAGTACTCTGCGCAAATGTACTTGCAGCTACCGACGGCAACTGATCAGATACAGGTGTATGATAATCTGGCGCGACCCCAGCGGTAGGATCTACAGACGTGTCCACCGGAGCTGGTGCCGGCGTGTCTTCGGCCGACGTCGATCCGGACGGCGATTGGGTTGATGCCCTGATATCCCGTCCAAACTCGTCTTTCCCGTGCGAGTTGGTAGGTCCTGTAGGTGTTTCAGGTCGGTGGTGCACGTCTTTATCGTTCAAGGGACGGCGAGGAGGACTGTATGGCCGCACGTTTCGTCGTTCCACTTGTCTACGAGGGCTCCGCGAACGACTGCGTCTTGAACGCGCAACCGGGTCCCAGTCTCGGTCACGATGTCTGAAGCGATCATGGTTATGGCGGTCATCCCATCGACCACGACCGCGGTGACTGCCGCGAGCTCCACCGCGGGGGAATCGCTCGTCACGGAAATCGCGTTGATCTCGCCCACGATCCGGAAGGCCATTACGAGGGTACTGTGCATCTCCCGGACCGTCAAAACGTGAAACTCCTGTTTGGGGTGACCGCAGTAAGGAGTGCGGGGGTTCTGGCGGGGGATTCACGGCTGGAGGAGGGTTTCCATCTGTTGATGTGGGTGTCTGGCCTGGAGGGGGTGTCTGGGAATCATTGGCAAGTTTGGCAGTCAGGGCCAGCTGTTGTAGGAGTGCCAACTGGGTCTGCTCTAGCCGTGGGTCGGTATTTGTTGGTGTTTGGCTAACACATTCCATGATTAGCCTTGGGGCGTCGAAAGGTGCTGATCGCGTACCTTGGGGATTGAACCTGAGCTGCTTGGCCCAGCAAGGCAAGCAAGGTTGCTTGCACATCCTGAACAGGGGCAGCGAGGGCGTGAGAGGTCAGTTGAGAGGCCGTGGGGATCGCCGGCGCTTCGGTTGTGGTGGGTGAATCGATGGGCGTTGTCAGATTCACAGCGTTCTCTGACGGAAAAGTAAACGAAATAATGTTTCAGTTATTACTCTCATTTCATTGGAGGCAGAAGGGCCAGCAAAAATAGCTAGAATTACACAAGCGGAAGAAATACTTAGCGGCCACATGTTTTGGTTCTGATAAGCACCTTTTTGTACGTCCGACAAGATATCCCTCAGTCGCGTCAGCACCGCCGAAGGAAATGTATTCGATTTGGCCCATATGTCATGAATTTTCTTCGCCTTTTCCTGTGGTCAGAAAGTAAGAACGTTGTACTTTGTTAACTACCCTTTCATTGGCAGAGGTCATGTGACAGAACGCGCTACGGGCCAAATGCGGCCAGACAGCCAGATTGTGGAGAACACGTAAACCATTCGTGCATGGCCAGTGACCGAAGGCGGGACATCATCTTCATAGGAGAATATGCTCGAACAACTAACCTTTGCTTCCGAGCTATCTAGGGAGACCATGTCGTGGAACAATCCGTCCAAGACGCCTTCAATCTTGAGGAGAAACGTCGCGGCATTACCCTTTGCCGAGTGGATATCGCCCGTGGCGCCACGTTTGTTCACCAGACTCCTGGCAGCACGAGCCAAAGCATCAAAGGCATACAAGCTGGACACTTTGGCAGAGTTGGGCAACGACTTGTGGGTCCGATAGAGAACTGCGACGAGTTTCGTGTCATCCTAAAACACCGTCTGTCACGTTCTGTCAACGCCGTGAATCCGCTATACACACCTCGAGCGATTTCATGGCGATCTCTGTCAACTTATTCATTTTTGACGCAGATAACCGTTTTGTGCTCACGACCTCCTTAAGGGTATTTTCAAACTCCTGCAACCTTGACAGTTAGGGACGACAGAGACAGATGGTATTACGCGCACCTCAAGAGCAGCCATGTTCAGCGCTCACGCATGGGCTTACCTAGCGAGGATGGAGGGTTCAAGTGGTGGAAAGATGCGACTGAGTCGGGTCAGAGTCGGTGGCGCAAACCGTACCTGTGTTTGCTTGTGTTGTGGCCTTCTCGCGTTTCGTCGGGTGGCTGAGCCGGGTTGATTCACCATAGCTCGATGTCGACACGGGCAAAGGCAACCTTGGCTGCTGCGTGTGCTGTCTCTGCCTTTATCATATGGGGCGTACACTATCAGCAGACTAAAGAGCGTGATGTATGTACCACACTCACTTTACTGTGAACCTGACTTCTCACAGTACATAGGACATGTTCCAAGGGGTATTGCGCGACGACGAACGCAGGAGAGAAAAGATGCACCAAAGACAGCAAGACTTTGACGATTCACAACGCAAACGGGAAATATACGAACGCACGCAGACAGTTGTCTCTGGCGAGGGAAGTTGATACCATGGGGTATGCAGGTCAGTCTTCTCATCCCCCAACTGGATCGTGCAAGCTTCATTGACACTGACGTATAGCGCCGTAAAACGAAACATCTACTGTGCAATACCCGACAAGGAATGGACGTCGTACTTCTGACAGACAATGTCCAAGGTATATTTCTAGGATCACTGCTATAGTGCGTGACGCCGTACTTTGAGTTTATTTTGTACCTCTCAGTTCTTTGTATCGAATACAGTCCCCACTCAATTCACAACATCCATGAGAAAACGCGCGCTAAGTAATCGTTCAGGGGTTTGCTGGCTATATGTGGTTCCGGTCCATCACGTGATCACCAGCCAATCGGAATCCGATCATTTTTTGCGGGTACCGCCCAGGTGTTTGGCCGGTCACTGCATGGTGACCTTCCAACTTGTTCTTTGTTGTAGTGGGTGGGCGGTGACCCGAAGTGTGGACGGTGGATCGGGGTGTTACAGTATGTTTACATTCTCGTGGAAAAAAGACGCATCTCACTCCCGCCAGAAAGTGGGAATGATGCATTCAGCCCTTCTCATTGATGAGATCCTCCAACTCACATTTGAAGTCATCTTGAATGACGGCAAGTCATTCTTGTGCTGCGTTGCGAGGTGTTGTCAAGCCTGGAAGGACCCTGCCCTTGACTGCATATGGAGACAACTTCCGTCAGCTGTTCCGCTGCTTTCCCTTTTACCCGGCTTCTCGATGCAAAGTGGTGACATTGTACGCCTCCCCGACTCCACAAGGACGGCATAGTTACTGACCTACTTGTAGCTGCTCGACCCGACAGCACGAGATGTGGCGCTCACAATACGTTTCCATTCGTATGCCATCCGTGTCAGACATATCGTACACTCTCATCGTGTGCTCACCGACCCGACAAGCATACCTATCTACCTGCTTCGCTCACTGCACAACCTTGAATCTGCTCGCATAGACTTTAGGGCTACAGGGGAAGCCGCCTTGCGCATGATTCTTGGCCCTCGGCTGCGGGTTCTCGTGCTGCAGGTTAGTTACACCAATCCCAACCCGACCCCGATGACCGTGCATGGTATGATGTCACTCTTGGAAGGGTGTTCTTCATTGGAGCAACTGTATGTTAGAGGGCATTCATCACAATGTCTCCACATGCCCATCAGCAGTCTTACGACTCTGCGCTCGTTATCACTCCACCTGTCAACCTTGACAGCGAAGTCCTTCATGGCAGTGTCCACCTTCCCCCTCTTGGTGAATTTCGACGTTCATGCAAACTACTTATCATACGAAGATCTGTCGACCATAGTTACTCACACCTCCAACGCCTCTTTCTTTCTGGCACTGGAAAAACTCAAGATTCGCGCTCATCCAGCTCTCATAACATTGATACTTGAACAACTGCCCCGGGATAAGCTCTCATCTCTCCACATGGATGCCACATGCCTACCATCAGCACTCGAAGGCCCGCTCAAGGCGATGTCAACTTTGCCGTTACACGAATTCACTCTTGAACACGCAATCCCCATAGACGAGTCCGAGGATATACCCGCATACAGTTCGGACGCACATTTTACTCTAGATCACTTTCGGCCGCTTTCGAAGTTACCCCTTAGACGTTTTATACTCGACTCTTCATTGCCACCTGACCTTTCGGATCCCACCGTCGAGGAGATGACCAAGTGGTGGCCACTCCTCGACCGACTCGAATTGGGTTCCCGTATTGCTCTCGAAAATGTAGAAGCAACCTGGAAACCTAGAAACTCGTTGGCGAGCCTCTCTATGTTGGCGACGGGGTGCAAGCACCTCAAGAGTCTCGCCATCACTCTGGACGCAGGTTCACTTCCGCCCCCGGATCAGGGTCCATGTCCGCCTAGTTCACATCCCCTTGCTTTGCTGACCATCAGTTCTCTTTCTCGGCCTAATGTTCCATCGCTTTCGGCGCTGCTCCGCGTGTTATTCCCATTTTTGGTGAATGTGACGCCAGGTTATGTGGGCGAACACGAAGATACATGGGCTGCCATTCAAGCAAGTTCTGCGGCGCCTTTGCATACCCATCGTACAACTTGAAGCAATATTCTCGCATGCGCATCCATTACTCCTTGACACTCTCTGCACTATAGAACCGTGTTTTCTCATATGATCACCTTTTCGTTATGCCCGAATCCCCATGCCTTACAAGACGAACAAGCGCCGGGCCACTCGTTCACGCGTCCCGTCCATTCTCGTGCCGGTGACTCGCTCCCCGAGTCTTCCGGATTGCCCAGATTCCATTCACACACAAACTGGAGATCGGCAAACATAGATTTACCCATGCACTTTGGTAGATTAATGTGATGTTCGCAGACCAGTTGACGCATTTCCTCTTTCTTCTGTCCCACTGGTCACTCATAGCCTTGCCTTTCCGCTTTTCAGATCCATACCCATGCATAGACTTTCGCATGACCTTATGAGCTTTTTCATGACTATGAGTCAATGTAGTTTTCCCATTTCCGAGATGACGGTCTTAATATACCATATAATCACTAAGTCAGCCGAAAGTGAGTTTGTTGGCTCTCCCCTCCCAACAATGACAGCCCACCATGATGTGATTTAGTGCGTAAATCAATTTTATAATTGACATGGGAACCATCGCAGCATCTGACAGGACGAAGGAGACAGCTAGCACGTACCATATATTGCTGGAACCGAAAAGGTGCGGACAAGACCAAGGACTGGAAGCTCAGACCACGCGAAGACGTTTGAATTTATTTGGGTAGGTCTGGCGTGACACGTATGGCTTCGCACGCTGTGCCAAGTTCCTAAACATCCGTATTTCCCGGGTCAGAATCTATGGACCGAGTGTCCGGGCAAGGAACTTGGTAAAGTTGGCGAGAATGCGGGGGAATCGACCAAATTCAGATACTCAGAAAAGCGTTTAAACGGGGTCTACAAAGTAACAGGGAGCGGACGAGAAGTTGTTTCCATGACTGCCTTGAGGGAAGCAGGCTCGCACAAGTGAGACTATTGTATAACAGCCGACTACACAACACACTAGGGCAAGAATCCTCATCGGTGCTGATAACCAACAAGTGGACAGTTCATATTTACAGATTCTAAGTGTTTCCGCAATTTAGTTGTTGTAACTCCAGTCGTAATGGCACAAGAGGACGTCATCTTGATATTTTCTCACGCCGTGAGGCAGATCCCGACACGTTTAATCCTCATCGAGTAGCACTCGCTGTCTCTGTTCACCTCGGTATGCCTTGCGAGCTCAAAAAATTAGCAAAGGGTGGCTGCTATCATGAGGTTGATTCAGATGCAAGCTGCTCATTCAATCTTCATATCATTTTTGTGAGTAGGTTTATGAAGCCACTCGAAATGATGAAACGCTTGGCGTCTCGAGTTGCAGCGCCCGCATGTCCGAGGGACAAGCTCGGCACAGAAGTGAGGAAAGTTTCGATTTTTTGCCGACGAGTTCCGCAAGTGTTTAGGTTGCAACTCTGGAGTACCTAGCCGCTCTCACATACATTCCCCCTTTCTTGGGTCCACACATGAGATTCCGGCTCCTCTAATCCCGTAGGGGCGGAATACATGGTTACGCAAGGGTTAGTTCATTACCTTGGGTATTCTATATTCTGCTGTATACAACGTGTGGATAACCCAGATATCAGGTATCCCTGCCATTGAATGCTGGAATACGATTCCAATGAACATGAAGACCGGCGTGTCTCAAAAGTTGCAGAATACCCTCGACCATGCAGAATCGCTCCATCTCTCATCTCCTTCGGATGATGAGGTCTACGTGGGACCTATCGTTAGTACACCATCCTACCGCGCTCTCAAGGGCGTCCTTCGTGCGCGTGAGGCAGCGTCTCAACTAAGCACGAGCGTTCACGATATCGCGGGCCGTTTCCAAATGCGCCCGACTCCCCTCGGAATTTCGTACACGCCGAGCTTCACGTTCTTTCCCGCCGTTGTACCAGCGTGTCGTCGAACCTTGGAGAGACGGGCCCACAGACAGCTGAAACTCGGCTCGAAGCTAGGGAGCGTGTCCTTCGCAAGACACTCGAACTCTGTACCATCTATCCCGGGAACCATCAGCCCATTGAGTTGACAACTACGCCACCAAAACTGTTTTACTGCGGCTTGATTATTTTCGTTCGCCAAATGCATGGTACGTGCTTGTCTGACACGTCTCGCTTGGAGTGTCCACGTAACTATACGTTTGCCGGATCGATGACGAATCCGGCGTGGTAACAGGCCTCGTAGACTTTGAAGGAACAACGACCGCACCTCTTTGGGAATGCGGCGCCGTTGCTCCTGCATGGATACTAGACCCCGATGATCCAGAGGGAAATTACGAAGGTGGCTCTATGGAGTAGAGACGGAGTTTACTCGACGTCTTTTGGCGGGCCGCGGAAGACGTAAAATGGCGTGCAATGTATGAGCACGGAAAGCCATTCCGACAACTTGCAGATCGGTTGTCACTTCGTGTTGGCGCTTGGTCATCCACAGAAACATGGGTGGATGAGAGGCTTGCGTGGGCAAAATTACACCCTGGAGTCGCATTTCCGGAATTTGGTTGTGACCATCCTTGGATCCTTGGTACACCGTGGAGGAGGTATAGTAACAACATATGCTCTGGATCTAATTAGCACGTGCTCCCTGCTTTGTATACATGCATACTAATTCTAGGTCTTGTACTAGTATTTGATTATTGGTGAGAAAGACCACATTCTCAGTGAGTAGCTTTTGCCATTCTCCATCTCGAGAGCTTTTGTACAGTAGGAAGCAAAAATATTGGTCACCTTCATGGAGTATACCTTTATCCGAGCTACCTATCCAGCCATACCAACGGCCATTCAAGCGTCGGCTAGCGGTGCCAGAAATTGAGGATGAAGGAGAGTAGCCCCGCTGACAGAGGCTGAGTGATGGAGCAGAGTAGGATAACAGTCTGTGACACTCTTTGATGGGAGGGTGATTTCGAGGAGGATGACCCTAATGCGTAGGTGGTCCTGATCGATGGATAGCGAGCGATCACCACACAGCCGATAATGGTGTCGGGTTGGATTGAGTTGCTGGCCACAATAGTGTTCGCCAAAACCCGCGGGCGAGGGTGGTATCCCAAGATGATCACGAGAGCAGGGCCCCGCCCATGCGAAGACGTCGCACTCTCCAGATCGAGGGATGACATCCATCATCAACCAGGCGAATGCTTTTTCCCCCTCGCCGTAGCTGACAGAGATGCGGGAATCGAAAATCGCCACAAGGGAGTATGCCTTGTCCTCCACTGTAGTCGTTCCCCGATGTGATGCCCAAGACAGTTTTTGTCTGATCCTGTCTGGTCCTGGCCAAAAGGTGTGCAGGTCTTCGACAGGGATTCCGGATGCCTTTGAAAGCAACTGAAGAAATTCACTGTTTGCCTTGTCATTACCGATGTAATCGTTGTTAAGGGCCTTCCATCCTAATCCGTAGAACTTCATCCTCATGGGAGCAAGCAGTTCGGTCAGTGTGAACCCCCTGTAGAACCACTCGTCGCTGGCCATGCACGATGGGTCAGAGGCGCTTGAAAGATATGCAATGCACACATAGGCATTACGGTACCAGTCGAACAAGGACTGAGTTGCCGATTCCCGATCCCATTGATTCCCATAGTCAATGGAAACCATGTCGACCCAAGCGAACCGGCACATGAAGGAACGTCTTGCAAGACTGCAGAACCCCTCTAGCTTGAGCCAACCAGGACCTGTCCTCGGCGCATGTGAAGCCATGTCACGATACAAAAATTCGGGGTCCGAGCGAAGGTATGCATAGGACGGGATAGCGTACTTCACGACAGCCTTCACGATCGTTCTGATCACGTCTTCCCTGCGCTGATTTGCGTAGGGTGTGTATCGTTTAATGTCTGCCTCCGTAATAAAACCAATCGAGCCTCGATACGCATTTTTTATCGCGTCGATATCCGCGAAACAGGAATGCTCGAGATCGAGGAATTGGAAGGAGATAGTCCCCAAATATGTCGAGAACTTCTGGAATGGTCATGGAGACTGTTTGAAGGTGTATGGCGGATGAGTTACGGTGAACGAGCAGACCAGTGTTACCTTGTAGTGGGGAATCTAAAGGAGAAAATGGAGCCGGCCTCCGTTTTTGGGGAGTCAACGCGCTAGGTACCCAGACTGACATTCCACTTTGTCCAATATGGTACGTTGATCATCGCTGCGAAGAGAGACAACGAGTCAACCATATGCGATCTCACTGACAGGAAAGTCCAAGCTGTTCACAGACATTACACTCGGATGTCGCCGACGTCTTCTACGATCACATCTTTAATCATATGCCCACTCACCTCTTGCACGTCAGTAGTTCGGTCATACATCGCACATTCGGACCGGAACACGCTACCAAAGGGTAGATCGCCTCGCAAATGACCAAGCTTCCCCACCGCTCCAGGGAGGAAGCAATTAGAAATCTCATTGCGCAGAAGCTCAAGTATGCCATTCTTTCGCATCGCTGGCTTTTGGAAGGAGAGACGACCTTTTAGTCGGTGATGGAAAATAATTTAGATGGCGACTCTCCAGGGCGCGAGAAGCTGAGGAAATTCTGTGCTGCGGCAGATGCGCTCGGTTGCAGGCTAGCATGGACGGACACATGTTGCATCAATAAAACCAGCAGGGCAAAGCTCGACGAGGCCATCCGTTCCATGTTCAGGTGGTACCGCAACTCCACAGTTTGCATTGTCTACCTTGCCAGCCTGAGCGTAGCGGAACAGAGCCATATCCGAAACGACCCCTGGTTTACAGGAGGCTGGACACTCCAAGAGTTGCTCGCTCCGGCGAGAATCAAATTATACGGCGCAGACTGGCTACCTCTGAGCAATATTCCAAACGACAAGAAAAACGGCGAGATCATGCATGTCATCTCCGAAATCACTCGCATCGATCGTCGTAATTTCCGCTACTTTAGCCCTGGTCTTCTCAATGTGCGAGAAAAGATGCTCTGGGCATCTAGCCAGAAAACGACCTGCGTTGACGTGGCATACTCGCTTTTGGGAATCTTTGACGTTAGCATGCCCATTGCATATGGAGAAGGGAAGCGGGCGTTTCGTCGTCTCATGGAGGTCATCATCAACGATTGTCACGAGTGGCAGGTTTTTACATGGGCCGGCCCTCATTCTCCATATGCAACCCCGTTCCCCGAGTCGCCTGCCGGTTATCGAGCATTCAGCAATGCCACTGCCACTCTCATAATGGAACCAGGGCGTGTTGTACATCGGCCCTGAGACGTCGGTTACCCTTTCTACTCCGTCACGAAAAAAGGACTCGAATTGGGGGTTCTCTTGGTAGAGATGATGTTACATATCCACCGGGAACCGATAGATGGAACAACACACGAGCGCCTCACGCTCAGCCCAGGTTTGGAGGACAAGAGGTTCTTTGAGAACATCCAGGTTATATGCGACACCAGATTCTTGCTCTTTTCCTAGTGGGCAATTGGTATCATCAATTGCCGGACCGAAAGAACGGGTGATCGAGACGGAATGGCGGAAGTCGGAGCAGGGAGGAAACACACATTTTTTTTCTCAGGACGGGAATTTATAGTCCTTATAGGAAGCGGGGGAAGGTCGAGACAAGAGGGGTCCTTACCATTCGTGCCAAAGTTTTGAGGAGACGCGTAACAACTGTCTGACTCTAGTAATCGTCAAATGGACATCCGTGGCCCGCACCGTTGGTTTTCGCTGTCCTGCCTGCCCACAGACGAGCGGCTGAGATATACGAACTGACGAAGTATGAACAAGCCAGCCAGGTCGTGAGCCTATTCAATGGATGCTTGATGTAAATCTTTCGCACCAAATACAATCAGTGGAAATGTGAAGTGACAGCAAGAATTACAGCAACGATTCTGACGATCCCGAGTAGCTGATTGATCAATCGATGCACAAGGTTGATATGACACACTGGCATCGAGTCATACACATACAGCATGTTCGGACATTTGTCTATTCTACACGACAGGTGGCTTGGTGCCAGGGGCAAAGGTGTAGGTCAGACCGCATTTGCCACAGTACTGACGGTCTTTGTGAAAGGCCATCTGCGGGCGGATAGAGGTTAGATGCTACGAAACACGAAAAGTCTGGGGAACACGCACGAAAACACCCGCACCGCACTCGGCAGTGGGGCACTCACGGCGAAGGCGCTTGATCTTGCCGTCCGAGTCCACCTTGTAGTACTTGAGGATGGACATCTTGACCTTCTTGCGTTTGTGCTTGATCTTCTTGGGAGTCTACATTGTCATACGTATTCCAGTGTCAGAACGAACAGCAAGACGAGGTGACTGACGTTGTATGTCTTCTTCTTGCGCTTCTTGGCACCACCGCGAAGGCGGAGCACCAAGTGCAACGTAGACTCTTTTTGGATGTTATAGTCACTGAGGGTGCGGCCGTCTTCAAGTTGTTTGCCAGCGAAGATCAAACGCTGCTGGTCGGGGGGGATCCTGAACGAACATGAGACAGATACAATGATCGAAAGAACGATGGGAATACCCTTCCTTGTCCTGGATCTTGGTCTTGACATTATCGATTGTGTCGGAGGACTCGACCTCGAGGGTGATGGTCTTGCCCGTGAGGCTGCACTGTGCTGTCAACAGGCTACCCCATCGAATAACAGAACACGTACGTCTTGACGAAAATCTGCATCGTTTCGGATGCCTTTGTCTATCCAACGAGCTGAACGGTGGAGTCGTCGACAAAAGCGAGGGTCGTCGTCGTGGTTAGTAAGAAGGATATCAGTAGGCGTGTGCAAACCTTATTCTTGTGTTGATGGCCCGTGCGTGGTAAAAATTCCACGAGACATTTGATTATGTAATCGAAAGGCTGCCGCGTCGCGTGACGCGCCTTGGCTCATTACCATGGATAGCGATTATGAGATGGACGTGGACGCTGCTATCCCTTCCGCATTCAAAGGGAAGGAGAAAGCCGTAGACATTATCGCATCTCCAGATAGCGATACGTTACCCTGGTATGTTCATCTTTGACGTGTCTCGGGCCCGCATCTTGACGAGCTGTCCTCGCAGGGTGGAAAAATACCGACCAGTCTCGCTCAATGACGTCGTTTCCCATAAAGATATCACAAGCACAAGTAGGTATCGCCCTTGTGTCGCCTTTTTCGATCGCTCACGCTGTCCGCAGTCGAGAGGTTCATCGAGAAGAACAGACTGCCACATCTGCTCTTCTATGGTCCACCTGGAACCGGAAAGACGTCAACCATATTAGCCATTGCAAGACGAATATATGGTAACGAGTACAGAAAGCAAATCCTCGAGGTGGGTGTGTCTCGGATGGAAACCTTGCAACGCTTTGAGATCACGCTAGCTTAACGCTTCGGACGACCGAGGGATTGACGTCGTGCGCGAGCAAATCAAGCAATTCGCAGAAACACGTACGCTGTTCGCAAAGGGCTACAAACTCATCATCCTCGATGAAGCGGACATGATGACACAGGCAGCCCAGGCAGCCCTCCGCCGCGTGATCGAACAATACACCAAGAATGTTCGTTTTTGTATCATCTGCAATTACGTGAACAAAATTGCCCCTGCGATTCAAAGTCGATGTACAAGGTTCCGATTCTCTCCTCTGCCTATCGCAGAGGTTGAGAAAAGAGTGGACACCGTCGTAGAGGCCGAAGAGTGAGTGTCAAAGAAGAATCCCTCTCCGCAAGGCCGTAGTTGAACACATACTAGAGTGACCTTAACTCCAGATGGGAAGCAGGCGCTTCTTGGGCTCTCAAAGGGCGATATGCGAAGAGCACTGAACGTCCTCCAGGCATGCCACGCTGCGTACAACACTGTAGGGGAGACGGAAGTCTACAATTGTACTGGAAACCCCCACCCGTCAGACATTGAGACGATCGTCAACTCTATGCTCTCGGATGAGTTCACAACGTCGATTCAACGTGTGTTGTCAGCTGTCAGCACGATTAGAACTAATGAGCGATTCCGTAGTGATAACGGCCCTAAAGACCGAACGAGGGCTTGCGCTACAAGACTTGCTTTCTGGTGCATACGAGTACGTGGAGACGATCGATTTCAAACCCCACGCACGAGCGTACTTGTTGGACTTCCTTGCGACCATAGAGTGAGTCTCTGCTTGATGTATGCTAATCCGCAGACGAGCCCCTTTTAACTTTTTGGCAGACACAGGCTATCAACTGGTGCGAGTGAAAAGATTCAATTGTCAGCTCTGCTTGGCGCTTTCAAGAACACTGTCGAATTGCAGTCCAAGTGACTCGCTTACTCGGTGATACTCTTTGAAGCACTCGGAATCGATCTCCATTATAGAATAGCCACTGAGCTAGAGCTCGAATCAAAATGCCTGCCAATTTCACAATACTGAATCATGATGCTATCCGACATATTCTTACTCGGTCCCACATCGTCAATCTTCCAGTTCATAGTGATGCGCGCTGCATCAATGCTTCTAACACTCCCACCCTATCGGACTGGTTAGCGAGAGGGGATGGTTCTGAGCGTAACGCAAAGTTCAAGAACCACTCCTTGCTCATGTAGTTCCGAATACTAGATGGACTCTTGTTAGAACTTTTCTCAAGATGATTCAGCATGCTTACCCGTCGGGTAATAATACAACAACGTTCATGCCCTCCGTCTCGGCGAATTTACGTCCTTGTTCAGACTTGAGCCAAGTGAGGGCACCACCAAGTGCACTACCACTGCTGCCCCCGACAAGGAGGCCTTCTTTCCTCATGAGACGTTGGACGGCTTTGAACGCATCTTCGTCGGTTGTCTTTAGCCAGGTGTCCACATCCTCTGGATTCCTTGAGAGGACATCGGGAATAAAATCGTAGCCAATGCCCTCGATGACATAGGGTTTCCCAACACCTTGTTCATTGAGGTTATCAGGGAACGCGAGAATGCTGCCAACCTGCACGTTGGATGTCAATAAGCACAATGTATACAGTCGCCAATGCCACCTACTGGATCTACTCCGACGACGATACAGTCGGGATTGTGGGTTTTCTTCAGCGCGCGCGAGATTCCACTAATGGTCCCTCCGGTACCTGCACCAGCAATCAAAGCATCCACCTTCATGGATGATGGCCTCGACAAAGAAGATGGAGTGGAAGTGACTGCATCGATGATCTCTGGCCCAGTGGTGTATTCGTGGGCTAATGGGTTATTTGGCTGTCCATCGTTAGAACTCGCTGGAGCCAAACAAGGTGCAAGACATACGTTACGATACTGGTCAAGAATGACGGCATGA
The DNA here is from genome assembly GCA_038088915.1 of Sutorius aff. eximius. Classification (NCBI taxonomy): domain Eukaryota; kingdom Fungi; phylum Basidiomycota; class Agaricomycetes; order Boletales; family Boletaceae; genus Sutorius; species Sutorius aff. eximius. The sequence goes on from JBBPJV010000226.1 coordinate 27,509, forward strand.
GGGATTTCACGCTGAAGACGCTTCGCCACTCCTACAGTCGTTAAGGAATTCAGCCACGAGGGGTGCAGGGGATACGATGGGGGTTCTACCTATGTGGCTGTTGGGTGAATCCCAAGGTTCCTCATCAGGCGTACGGACGACCTTGGCTCCAAGTGCTCGAAGAAGCGCTTCTTTCTCCCGAGACATCTTATTAGGCATGGTTATGATAACTGGATATCCCTTATCCCTGCCGTATTCAGCAACCGTTCAACCGCGTGCAATTGGTAATACCTTTATTGCACACGCCATGGCTAGACCGATACCTGTTCGTTCGTTTGTCTCAGATAGGGCCATACGGAGGGTGTGTGAGAGAACAGACCAGTGTTGCCAGAGGTTGGTTCGATAACGACGCTTCGCCCGGGAATGAGTCTGCCCTCCTTCTCCGCAGCGAGCACCATGGCCTTCGCAATTCGATCCTTGACTGAGCCACCCACAGAAAGGAACTCGACCTTTCCCACTAAAGAAGCGAAGGGCGGTTATGCTTCTCAACATGGCGCGAAGCGATGACGGACACATACATAGGTTGCATTTGAGTCCCTCCTCAGCAGCAATCTTGTCTAGTCGGATGAGGGGAGTGTTTCCCACAGCATCGAGGGCGTCGTTGAGAATGTAACGAGGAGTGGCCATGGAAGGAGAGGATAGAGGACGAGGAATGGGCTATACGGGGTTTCGGCCGCGCTTATGACGGTTACGGATCGGATCTCTCCGTGGCATGCATATATCACTCGGTACAATCGGACTACCCTCGTGTCGTAATTATCGACCTCATGACATGACCAGCATATATAGACGTGTGTATTATCACCCAACCCAAGACTTCAACTTATCCAAGTACAAGGGCCAGGGTTTCCCTATCCATGAAGTGAGCTCCGCGTGATCCCGGTATGAGTTACCCGTGTTTGGATGAACCATGACGCTGATGTCAACGCCAGGGTTAGCACCATGTTGGAAGGTACTGGGTGAATTTCGTACTCGCAGGGGCCACGGTTCACGACGAGCCAAGAGAAAAGCGCGCCCGTTTGATGGGGGTTAAAGGTGTTGATCTGAAACATGGCGGTCGGGTGAGGTCCTGATAACAAAACGGGCAAAGGGCAAGGTGAGCTGATGATGGGATGTAGAATAAGTGAATCGTTGACATACCGATCGGTCTATCCCAAAACCGACCGAGGGGAAGCTAGAAGATGGATAAGAAAATAAATCGAGACGGCAGATAAGCCCATGCCTCGGGAAACTCGCGTGCAACACGCGCATAGAGTTGCTTTGCATGCTCGGTATGTTCCGGGGAACCTTGCATATAATATACTGCGTCATGCTGAGCAAACTATTGCAAGAGACACGGGCAGACTCGCCATGGAAATCGAATCCGCCCGAAGATGTTTTTATAGGAGCAGGGAATTCGCGATAAGCAGGGGAGAGCGTGGGCTGCTTATCGTTTGGATCAGCGGGGGCCGGAGACGCAGACATGATCGATCGAAGACGGTTCGCTGGGAGGGAGGATGTGTGGATGAAATGTCGTTGGATTCGAGACTGGTATCATTGAATTTATCACTCAGCCACGTTTGATGGTGTTTACTGTTCCGGGTTGACCCAGTTGAGATCGCAGCTGCGGAGAGGTGGCATTTTATTGGAATATTGCGTGATACTGTGCGCCGGGCGGACACAGCCTTTTGAAATGACGGCCATTCCACACTCTTCGTCCGACAAGCATGGATCAGGTGAAACTCACCAGCCCCGTCCGCTTCGTTCCTGCTACGAGGGAACCCTTACTGTAATTTCGACTTGAATTCAGGAAGCACCCAGCGCTTGGAGACCGCCAAGCGCATGTCTGCCCGAGTGTAGTACCGAGTCTCTCCGAATCTCGCTAATGGCAACGCTACAGATAGGCCGGCGATGGTCGGACAGAATACTCGTGTTACGGATATTCATGTTAGCCCCGTCACGGCTGGATGTGAAAATAAAATACAAGGATGGAAATTTGAGCAGAAGCGAAGTCAGCTGCAAAGTAAATTAGCGGTCGAGTTTCAACATACCGTTCACGACATCCTTAATACATAACTACGCTTCCGGCCCTCTATTTTTTTTTTTCCTTTTTTTTTCTTTGCGCCGCTCCCGCCCAGGTTCTGAATCGCTTTCCCTGAATACCTTTTCCGTCCTTTCCTTAAATGTTGCGGTCCCTTGCCCTCTCACAGTCACCTTCTTGGCTGTCCCGAAATCCAGCGGATCCATCCCCATCTTTAGACTCTCATCAAACCCTCAATCGAGACCTTCTCTCTAGCTCCCCCTCGCTTAACTCTCCACCAAAAGTGCCCGCCTTCAAGAATTCCCCTCGCAAGGGTCTCCAGTCCGTCTTCGGTCGCAAACCCACTCCTCCCGCCCAACTCCCTCGCCCTTACTCTTCCGATTCTCTGGGAAACGTCCCCGATAACACCAGCTACAATTCTTACGCATCCATGCCTCCCGTCGTCTCGAATTACGATGCACTTGACGATGAACAGGAATGTCCTGTCTGTCTTGAGCCTCTCAGCTTCAGCTTCAGGTTGCCAGGGGAAAAGCCTCACGTCGTCCCCGAGTGCGGCCATTCGCTTCACGAAGTAAGCGCGCAGGTCTACCCATTCCCCAACACTGCTATATTCCTCCTCTAGGCGTGTTTCACTGCTGTATATGGCCCTCCCCCTGGCCAGTCTAGGTCCGCTGTCCCTCGCAAGTCGAATTTGGGCGTGTGCGGCGTGTGCCGCCGTCCCATGAAAATTGGCGACGGCGACAGCAGCAAAACTAACAGTCCGTGTTTCTGTCCAAGTGAATATGTTTTGTCTAGTTCTCATCCATTGCACACAGAATTGGCTGCGCTCACAGGCATGGGCGATCCTCATGCCCCCGCAGTTTATCCCGGTCGTGAAACACCAACCTCACGAAATCGCCGTGTTCCACCGCCGACTACGACAGCAACATATAACCCCATGGATGATGACCCCACCGATCATGCCGTCTCTGTAAAATCAAATCCCAGTGATTCCCACTATATCATCGCTCCCTCCATTCAGGTCCGACCCGAATTCTCATCCATCACCAGGTCTGGAGACGTGTCCCAGCCACTCACTTGTATTGTCATCATCGAACTTCCTGCAAGGCGTAACCCGTCACATATACCCGGGCCACTCACGCCAGATCCACTACCCCTACGGGATACCCCCACTCATCCACGACAAGATACCGAATTATCTCAACCAGTGCCACGGAGTTCTTCAGACCGACAGCCCCCGCACTATTCCTCTGACGGATGGGCTCCTGCATACAATGCTGCCGATACAGAATCAGCACGATATGCACCGTCACATACGGTTGAAGAGGAGTCTCCCTTCAGCGCTATCGTCGAAGATCTCAGAAGCCGAATTATTGATTGGAAGGGTCATGCACTATCTGGACTTGGCCCTTTGCAGATGTACGATTTACTCTCTGTCCGCCGCGATACACTTGTCCGCGAATTTTTCGTCTATTTATTCAAGGAAGCTATTATCTGCGTAGTAGAGGAGAAGAAGCGCTCTCTCGGTCGCTTTTTACATTCTCCTCCATTCAACGAAACGTCAACGGCTATTTCTACATCAAGCACCCAGTCGAGAGGAGTTCTCAGGTTAAAGGGACGTATCTATGTACGGCACATCAAGCGAATTACTGCCAGCACAGCCGGAGATTTGAGTCTTACGATCGAGATGGAAGATGAACGCTTGGATTCCTTCATTCTTGTCTTCAAAGATCGCTCTTCCCTTGAAGCATGGAAAGCCCAGATCCAAGCCCTTGTCGCCGCTTTCCAACAGCAACAAGCAAGCCATTCTCCTCCTGCATTTGGTCGTGGGTTAGACATCGAGGAATTTGGCAATTCAGAGAAGCCCCCCCGTGCACAAAGTGGCAGCACGTCTTCTACCACACCCAGCACCGTCGACAGCCTTCTCCAAGCCTCTTCGCGGTCTACCCTATCATCGGCCACGTCGCAAGGCTCGCTTCACCAACGACCTGTGCAAAACAAGCTGCAGACCCTGAGCGAGGAGGATCCAATACTGCGTTATGATACCCGACCATCCGGCATTGTAACACCATATGTATCCTCAGGGCCTTCCAATTCCCTCGCACCTCTCCCCCACCCATCCCTTGACTTGATCCTCATTGTTTCCTTACCCCCTTCAAGTGCGCCTCGTAGCACTGCAGATCTCAAAATACGTGTCATCAAAACGTCGCTTGACTTTGTCCTTGCTTCTCTTGGAATAAAGGACCGGTTGAGCTTAGTGACATTTGAAGTTGGGACGGGGGGCCGAGTGCGAAAAACGCCTTACCTGTGTCCAGGGCGAACACACAGCCGAAACAGATTACAAAGATTCATCGACGAAATTGGACGCCCGGAGAGCGCCCAGGGCATAGAGGACGAATTCTTGGTTAGAGCTTCCAAAGACGAAAAAACCGACGTAGTTACCGCTGTGAATCACGGTCCGCGATCCTTTCCATCTCTCCGTTCTCAAGACTTACTGATATCACATAGGCCTGGACGTTGTACTGCAACGCAAGTCGCGTAATCCCGTCTCAGGGATGATTCTCGTCAGTGACGCCGCGGATACCACAAGGCGTGCTCAGATGGATTTGGTTCTTGCTCGCGCCGAGGCGGCCAACATGCCTATTCATTCGTTCGGTTATGGGCGATCCCATGACCCTGCCTCCCTCTGGCTGATGTCGAACCACACCAGCGGGACATACACGTTCGTCAAGGACTGGTACGACCTTCGGGCGTGTCTTGCTGGTTGCGTGGGTGGCATGATGTCCGTTGGCTTGCTCAACATGAAACTCCACATGAAGATCGTCGATGGGCAACGTTTCCGCATTCGCAAAGTTTCTGGCGGTCCCTCGTCGATTTTATCCACCGATGGCCACAACGTCGATATTGACGTCGGCGAGCTACGGTACGGGGAGTGTAAAGAGATGCTAATCGAGTGCGAGCTCGATAATACCGAAAGTCGTCGCATGGGAGCTGGTCAAAATGGTAGTCGGATTCCCAATGCAACCGACCAATTCGTGCAAGCCATGGGCCTCGATGCACTCACTATCGATGACTCGCCAAATCTTGTGGACGGCATGATGGATCGGATGATCGATGAAGTGCCTGTCTTCGAGGTGGATGGTTCCTTCTACGACCCTGCTGCAACGAAGCAGGTATCACGATTGACACATCCCGTGCTGTTAACTATCACACTCTTGCCCATGATTACGCCAAGCTCACCGAAACCACCGAAACCGTCCGACCCTGTCATTGTACGACGTCGGATGGAACTGCTTGCATCGGACATGATAACTCGTGCACTCGTCCTTGTCTCACGGAAAAACTTCCCGCAGGCTCAGAAAATTATGAACGAGACCAAGCGTATTCTCCATACGGTTCTCCAAAACGTATCCAAGACGTTGCCGGCACCAAACAATGACGGCTCTACTGTGCGCAACCGCAAAGAAATTCTTATACTTTCAGCAGTTCGCGCGATGCAAGCCATCCTGCAGGATCTCCAAATTTTGTCAGAGGCACTGGAAGAAAATGTCGAGATGTTTGCTCATGACCAGCGGAACCTCGGTGCACAGCAGGTAAGCACGAGGCTATTAATCTTAGGAGGGAGCTCATTTCCCATAGGCAATGATACTACGCGATCAGAAGAGCTGGAG
>JBBPJV010000227.1:0-33090 GCA_038088915.1 Sutorius aff. eximius
ATTGTTATTAATTAATAAATTTAAAGGAAATTTTATATTACTAACAATATCATTAGTAATATAATTATTTATCATATTACCATTAATTTTACTTATAGTATTTAATTTTGAATTTAGATTTATTTTAGATTGTGAATTTAATTGTTCTTTTGTTACATTTACTAAATTTAAAGAATTATTTACTTTTTGATAGTTTTTTATTTGTTTACTATAAAATTGTAAACTTTTTAATTTTCTTCTGAAAAATTTCATTTTAGTGTTAGAACTATTTTTAAAGAAACCATTAAAATTACCTATTACATATGAAGGATTATGATCAGTTCCTTTATATTTTTGATTCATAGACTTAGATAAATATAATTTTTGTTTTAAACTTGAATAAAATAAAGGTATTATTTTACCTATTTTTCTTTGATTATTTTCCAAATTTGATTTGTTTATTAAATTTTTGAGTTATTTTATTAACCTAATTAAAATATTCGAAAAAATATAAATAAAGTTAATAAATATCTATATAGTAATAATATATATTATATGCTTTATTTACTCATTTAATAATCCATTATATACTCAAATTATAATGTTAATATATGGGATACGATACAGTATAAAAATTATTAAAATAAAAGCTAAAAATTAAAAATACTTATTAATTTTTTAAAGTATTAAATAAAAATTTAAAATATTAATATAAAATTGTATCCTTAATATAATTAAATTATATTGTCAGCTCATACTTTTATATTTATTAGTTATAAAAATTGTAAATTTTAATACATTATTAAATAGTTTATCTTAAAAAATTAAAACTTATAATATCTTCAATATAAAACTTTCTTTTTATTAATAAAGACTATTTTATAGAGAAATTAATTTCATTATTCAGATTTGAATTATTTTTTCAAATTTAAAACAGATTTTTTTAATAAAAATTTTAAAGATAGATTTTCACAATTATTTTAACTATAGAAATTAATTAATTAAAAATAAATTTATTATAATAATTAAGGAGGGGGAAAACTAAATAAATAAAATCTAATATATTCAAATGAATTAAAAAATTCATAACTAAAATATTACTTAATATTTTATTCGTAATAAGATAAATATATATTTGTTATATTATAAATTATATAATATAGTTGATACTGATACATGTATTGAATCTAATATAACATTAGGGAATATTCCTAATAAAATTGTAGGTATTAATAAAGAAATTAAAATAATAAATTCTCTTCTAGTAATATCTAATACAATTACATTATTCATGTTAGGTGAATAAGTACCATATGAGATCCTATTGAATAAGAAGATAGAATAACAGGCAGATAATACTATACCTGTAGCTCCTAATGCTGATATTATAGGATTAATTTCCCATATTCCAATTAAAGATAATTGTTCACCTAAGAAATTTAAACTTAAAGGAACACCAGTGTTACATAATGTAAATATAAAGAATAATATAGTGAAAATAGGCATATAAGTAACTAAACCTTTAATATATTTAATAATTCTAGTTCCTGTTCTGTCATAAATAATTCCACCTACGCAAATGAATAAGGCAGGAGAAACCAAACCATGAGCTAAAGCTAATAAAATAGCTCCTTCAATACCTTGAATATTATTAGAGAATAAACCTAAAATAACTACACTCATATGAGCAATACTTGAATAAGCAATAAGAGTTTTAGTATCTTGTTGAATAATTGTAGTTAAAGATGCATAAATTAAAGTAATAATAGCAATAGTTTGAACTAAAGGACCAAAGTAATTTGTAGCATCAGGTAATAAATTAATTAATACTCTTATATAGCCATATGTAGCAAACTTTAATACAGTAGCAGCTAATAAAATAGATCCAGCTAAAGGACTATCAGCATGAGCTCTATACAACCAACCAGTTAAAGGCCATAAAGGAGTTTTAACAGCAAAAGCTAAGAAGAAAGCTAACCATAAAATTTTTTGTGCATCTGCATTAATCTCAACTAAAGATAATAATTGGAAATCTGTAGTACCTGCTAAGTTAAAAATTTGTAAAATAGCTAATAACATAAATAAAGAACCAAAAAATGTATATAAGAAGAATAAATTAGCTGATCTAAATCTAAATTCTCCAGATCCATAAACAATTATCATAATAAAATAAAGAGGAAAAATACTTTCAAAGAATATATAAAACAATAATAAATCTAATACTAAAAATAATGCTAATTGTAAAGTTTCTAAGATTAATAAAGAAATTAAAAAGAATTTTAAGTTAGAGTTAATAATATAAGCATTAGAAATGATAGCAATAGGAGTAATGAAAGTAGTTAATAATACAAAATATAAAGATATTCCATCAACACCAAAATTTAAATGTCCAAAAGTTAAGTAATCGAATTCAGATACAAATTGAAATTGAGTTGTATTAGAATCGAAATTTAACCATAAGAAAATAGAAATTAATAAATTAATTAAAGAAGTGGTAATAGCAATAGTTCTCATTTTTGAATGACTATTTAAAGTATTTTCTTGAATAGATAAAATAAATAGAGAACCTATTATAGGTATAATTAATAATAAAGTTAACATCTTTTCTTTTTATTTATGTGTTTGTTATTTATTGTGTGTATTTATTTCCTAAATGTAGTATTTTTTAGTAAATAAACATTACTTAAATAAATAAAATTTTAACATTAGTGAAAAATTATTATATGTAAATTAATGTTTATTAGATAAAGTAGGTAATAAAGAAAAGAATAAAGCTGAAATATAGATAACAATTAATCTAAATTCAGATATAATATAAGTATCAAATAATAATGGTGCGAATACTAAGAATACTAATGATAATATTCCTATAGTAAAATATAAAGAATAAGTAGTAATAACTCCAGTATCTAATTTAGCTATATTATTAGCAGTATTTTCTAATACAGAAGCTAAACCATAAGGACCTAATAATTCAATTACTCCTCTATCTAATACTTTAGATATAGTATTACCAGTTAATAAACCAGCTGAAATGATATAATAGTTATAAATAATATCAAAGAAATATTTACCGTTAAGGAAAGTATAAATTTTTTTACCTAAAGCAGAATCAGTTAAATTAATTATAAAATTAGGATATGCATGATATAAGAATATAGCACTTGTAGCCCCTAATATTGAGAATAAAGTAGGTAATAATTTTACTATTAAAGGTAAACTAAATTCAGCTTCAATAATAGAGATGTTATTAGGGTTAATAAATATTGAATTAGCAAAGAAATCTGAACCTACTCCAACAAATAAATCAGAGAAAACAAATCCAAATAATATACTAAATAGAGCTAGAATAAATAAAGGTATAACAACAGCAAAATTAGATTCATGAGAATTTAAATAAACATTTTTAATACCATTCGGTACAGTTAAGAATACTAAACTTATTAATCTGAATGAGTAAAAAGCTGTTAATCCAGCTGTTAAACTTCCTAGAATATAAGCATAAAAACCTGAAAAACTGTATTGACCATAAGCTAATTCTATTATTAAATCTTTACTATAGAAACCTGTTAACCATGGTATAGCTAATAAAGATAAAGATCCAACTAACATAGCTGTATAAGTAAATGGTAAGAATTTAATTAAACCACCCATTTTTCTAATATCTTGTTCATCGGCGAAACTATGAATAACAGCACCAGCACCTAAGAATAATAATGCTTTAAAGAAAGCATGATTAACTACATGCATTAAGGCTGCATTATATTGACTTAAACCTACAGCCATAACCATATAACCTAATTGAGATATTGTACTGAAAGCGATTATTCTTTTTAAATCATTTTGTACTAATCCACAAGTAGCTGCAAAGAAAGCTGTACTTGCTCCAATTAAAGTTATAACTAATAAAGCAGTAGGACTAAATTCTAAAATAGCAGAAGATCTAATTAATAAATATAAACCAGCTGTAACTAGCGTAGCAGCATGTAATAAAGCACTAACAGGTGTAGGAGCTTCCATAGAACCAGGTAACCAAGAATGTAAAGGAATTTGAGCAGATTTAGCCATAGCTCCCATTAATAATAATAAACTTACTATAGTAATAGCTGTTTCATTCATAAAAGGTGCTAAACTAAAAATTGTTGAATAATCCAGAGATCCAAATAAGGCAAATAATGCAAAAAATCCTATACTTAATCCCATATCACCTACTCTATTCATAGTTAAAGCTAATATAGCTGCTTTATTGGCTTGAATTCTAGTGAAATAGTAGTTAATTAATAAATAAGATACTACTCCAATACCTTCCCAACCTATAAACATTACAAAATAATTAGCTCCTGAAACTAATAATAACATGAAAAAAGTGAATAAAGATAAATAAGAAAAGAATCTTTGATTATGAGGATCTTCAGCTAAATAAGAAGTTGTGTATATATGAATTAATGTTGATATGTATAATACAGGTATAAACATAGATACAGTTAATTGATCAAATAAGAATTCCCATGAAATAGACATAAATTCTGAATCTACCCAATTAAATAAATAAACTGACACAGGAGAACCACATATACCAACTTCATAGAATGCTATTGTCGCTAATAAAGAAGAAATAGATAAACAAGTACATGTTATAATATGAGAACCTGTTATACCTAATTTTCTACCCATAAATCCAGACACAAAAGAACCTAATAAAGGAAAAATTAAAATTGATAAATACATAAAATTTTAAGATCTAATAGAAATATTTCCTCTTAATCTATAAAAAGCTACTAAAATACTTAAACCTATCACTGATTCAGCTCCAGCTATTGATATAATATATATACTGAAAGTTTGACCTATATTATCATCAAATCCAAAGGAACTAATTAAAACTAATAAAGTTACAGCAAGAAGCATAATCTCTATAGCTATAATCATTAAGATTATATTTTTTCTATTTAAAATAAATCCTAAAATACCGATTAAAAATAATAATATTGATAGATTCATAAGTTAAAAAAGCTTTATTACCCTTAAGGACATTTAATAAATCTAATTATTTATAAATAATTTGACATTTATAATCTAATTATTTTTATAAACAATTGAAAAAGTAATTTTAAATTATTTATAAATAATTTATATAGTTTACTTTTTAATAATTAAAATAAGTGTTATTTTAACTTTACTTAAATTTAAAATTTCGAAAGGAAGGTGATTAAAATAATATAAAATATAATTAATTTATATTTTCATTTATTTAGATAGTTATTAGAATTATTATAATTCTTCTTTAATTATAATTTAAAAAAAAAAATAAAATTAGTTAAAATATTTAAACAGAGGTAAAATAAATAAACTTAAATTAATAAAAAGTAATTAATTACTTATCTTATTAACATTTTAATTATAATCCTCCCCAGTAATATACAGCAATAAATAAGAATAACCATACTATATCAACAAAATGCCAATATAAAATAGCTGATTCACATCCTTGATGGTGAGTATTTGTTAAATGATAATTTATAGTTCTAACTAATTGTACTAAGATAAAGATAGTTCCAACTATTACATGGATACCATGTAAACCTGTTGAACAGAAGAAAGCACTTCCAAATACTGAATCTGATATTGAGAAAGTTGCATTAGCATATTCTAAATATTGTAAGAAAGTGAAAAGAACAGCAAATAATACTGTTAATTCAAATCCTCTTAAAGTATCTTTTCTGTTACCATTAATTAATGCATGGTGACCATAAGTTACAAAAGCTCCTGAAGAAACTAATAATATAGTATTTAATAATGGTATTGCAAAAGGATTTAAAGGTGTTATTCCTTGTGGTGGCCATACTCCTCCTATTTCAATAGCAGGAACTAAACTAGCATGAAAGAAAGCCCAGAAAATACTTAAGAAAGCAAAAACTTCACTAACAACAAAAAGTAAGAATCCGATTTCTAAACCTTTTTTAACTTGTTTTGTATGATGTCCACCTAAAGTAGCTTCATTACCTACATCTCTAAACCAAAAAGCCATACAACCTAAAGTTAATATAAATCCTAATTCTAAGATAAGATCACCAGAGTAGTAACCTTGCATGTACATTACAGCTCCAATAGCTAAATTTAATAAAGCAAAACTTAATACTATAGGCCATGGAGAAATTTCTACTAAATGATAAGGGAAAAATTGAAAATTATGTGATTTTATCATAATAAGTTAATTTTGACCAAAATTATAAATTATTTAAAAAATAACACCTACGAAAATTATACAATAATAATATAAATATTGAAAATATTAGAAAATAATAAAACTATTAAACTAATATTATATTAATAATAGTACATTTAAAATTTTACCTTTAATCACATATAAAAAATACTTTAATTAATTTAATCATATATGAAAATTAAATATAAATACTTTATAAGATTATTATTAATTAATAGATGTAATAATATTTAACCTATTAAATATAAACATTACTAATTTAAAATTAAATTGTTTTAATGTTTATATATATATATATATTTATAATAAAAAAAAACACATCATATTTATGTTTTAAGTAGATTGCTTAAGAATAATATAAATAAAATTATATTATATATTTCTTTTAAATTTTATATAATTATTTTTTGGTTTTTAATAAGGAGGGAGTATTATATAAAAATAAATATTTAAAATATAAGTTTTTAATTATTTAAAAATTATTATTCTGTAGCTATATCTATTAAAGTATTTTCTACTAAACCTATTACAGGTACAATTAATACAAACCATGCAAAATAGAAGAATGTTGATACTTGTCCAATAGATACAAAAGGTTCATTAGGATGTTGTGAACCAATCCACATTAAGATGAAGAAATTAAATACAAAGAACCAGAAAGCTACTTTCATAGCAGGTCTAAATTGAGAACCTCTTTGTCTTGATACATCTACAATAGGTAATATTAATAAGATTAATAATGATCCAAACATAGCTAATACTCCTAATAATTTATTAGGTATTGATCTTAAAATAGCATAAAATGGTAATAAGTACCATTCTGGAACAATACTTGCAGGAGTACTCATAGGATTAGCTTCAATATAATTATCACTATGTCCTAATAAATTTGGATAATAGAAAACCAATACTGATAAAGCTAAGAAGAAGAAGAAAATTGTTATAAGATCTTTAAACATAAAATAAGGGTGAATTGCAAATCTATCACTATTTGATGATATACCATTAGGATTATTTGATCCATGTGTGTGAAGAGCAATTAAGTGAGCTAAAGCTAAAGCTGCTAATAAGAATGGTAAGATATAATGTAATGAGAAGAATCTATTTAATGTTGCATTAGATACTGAGAATCCTCCCCAAATTAATTCTACTAAATCTTGACCAAATACTGGAATAGCACTTAATAAATTAGTAATTACAGTAGCACCCCATAAACTCATTTGTCCATAAGGTAACACATATCCTAAGAAAGCAATAGCCATCATTAAAATTAAGATAATAACTCCAATTGACCAAGCTAATATTCTAGGTGATTTATATGAACCATAATAAATATTTCTACCTATATGTCCATATACAAATATAAAAAAGAAAGAAGCCACATTAGCATGAGTATATCTGATTAACCAGCCATTATTCACATCTCTCATAATATGTTCTACACTATTAAAAGCAAAATCCACATGTGGTTGATAATGCATAGCTAAGAAACATCCTGTTAAGATTTGAATTACTAAACAAGTAGCTAATAAAGAACCAAAATTCCATAAATATGAGATATTTGAGGGTTGAGGTGAATCTACTACATAAGAATTAAATAATCTTAGTAAAGAATGACTTTTAAGTAATCTCATTATAATTTATAATATAATATATATTATATAATTAAATTTAATAATTATCTAAAATATTAGTAATAGTTAAATTAGCAGTTATTATAAATCACTGACTAAAATATAATATTTTTATTTAATTTTAATTTTTAGATTATATCAGATTTTAAATTTTTATTTGTAAAATATAAATTTTTATTCACTGTAACAATAATTCTTCTTATTATCATTTTAGAATGAATTATACAATAATAATTGATAAATATAAGCCCAAGAAGATTTGAACTTCTACGATTATCTCATCAAGATAACATTCTACCATTAAATTATAGGCTTTGTTAAACAATAAATTAAACTTAGGTATTTATATTAATTTGTTATTTTTATAATTTTTACATACAATATACAGATATTTAATTAACTTCTTTTAAAAATTTTATTAATTTTTTTTTTTATATTTTTAAAAGACAACAAATTTTATCTAATTTAACTTATTCAAAAATTATATTAATAAAGGGAGGGTTAATTAATATTAAATTAATAATATTATATATATTAAATATTTTTTAAGGTTATATAAATTAATAAAGATCTATCATTAGTGAATTTTAATTATAAAATCTTTAATGCAATTAAGAAAAGTTAATATTAGTAAGGTGCTATATCAAATGCTATTAATATACTTGGTACTAATATAATAAAGGCTACAGCTATAGGTAATAAGTTAATCCAACATAAAGAAATTAATTGATCATATCTTAATCTAGGTAAAGTAGCTCTGAATAAAACAAATAAGAAACAGAATATACATGTTTTTAATCCTAAAATGATAGATTGTAAATTTATGTATGAACCATTAACTATTATTTCTGGAAAATTATAACCTCCTAAGAATAATATAGCTGTGATACAACTAAATAAAACAATAGAAGAATATTCAGCTAAGAAGAAAAATACAAAAGGAACTGAAGAATGTTCAGTGAAGAAACCAGCAACTAATTCAGATTCAGCTTCTTGTAAATCAAATGGTGTTCTACTTGTTTCAGCTAAAATGGAGATAAAATAAAATATGAATACAGGTAATAATGGAACCATAAACCATATTGATTGTTGTACTTCAATAATAGTTGTATAATTAAATGAACCTGCTAATAAAATAATAATTAAAATAGCAGAACTTAAAATTAATTCATATGATATCATAGCAGCAGTTGATCTTAAAGAACCTAAAAAGGCATATTTTGAATTAGCTGACCATCCTGCAAATAGAATACCATATACTCCTAATGAAGATAAGGCTAAAGTATACAAAATTCCTAATGAGAAATCAAATAATGTTAATCCTTGACCAAATGGAATAATTCCCCATCCTAATAAACTAAAAATTAAAGTAGAAACAGGAGCTAAATAGAATAATACTTTATTAGACTGACTTGGAATAACAGTTTCTTTCAAGATTAATTTTAAAGCATCTGCAAAAGGTTGAGCTATTCCGTAATAACCTACTACAGTAGGTCCAACTCTTCTTTGGTGAGCAGCTAATTGTTTTCTTTCTATTATTGTCATAAAAGCTACTGATAATAACATAGGTAATATAACAGCTAATACATCAATTAAATTAATTAATATATTAATAATAGTCAATAAATAATTATTTATCATTAAGTTTATTAAATAAAATATATTATCATAATCTACCCTGAATTTTCTAATTAAAAATAATAAGAATAATTGCAATATAAGTATTTATACTTAATACTATAAACAATATGATAGAAAATCATGATTAAGTTAAGTTATTATATATAAGTTTATTAAAATTTTATTGAATAATAATTAAGTATTATTAATTTCCTTAATATTAGAATAATTAATAATATTTCTTAAATAAAATATTTTACACTGTGACAATATTTAAAATCTAATTTAGATTTATATTTTATTTATTCTCTTTTGGACTCGAACCAAAATTAACACTTTAGAAGAATGATGTTCTAACCATTGAACTAAGAGAATTTAAATATTATTAGAGAGTTAAGAAGGAATTGAACCTTTAAATTATTAAACTTTGCAGGTTTACTACAGAACCATCTGTAAACTTAACCCATAATTAAAATTTAACTATTCTTATAGTATTATTTATTTTTAGAAAAAAAAATAATAAATTTATTAAAAAATAAATTAACTACTTTTATAATATTTTTTCTTTAATAGTTAATATGATTATTAATTTAGCTTTTAAAGATAAAAGTGTAGAGATAATTATCTCTATGTTTTTTTTATTAATAATTTAATCTTAGAATAAACTTGTATTTACTAAGGTGAACAAAAGACCTCTTCTAATTAGAATATATTTAGTAAAGGTCACTAAAGTTTTTTACAAGATTTTCTTTAAAGAATAAAAAGATCTTTACAGTATATATTCTAAGTAATTTAATTTAAAAATATTTAATTAGATTATTAATTAAATAAACCCTCATTATCTCATTTAAGGAAATATATAATATTATATTTATTAATAAAATATAAATTATTATAAAATCTTATACTTTTTAAAAATAAAATGATATTTAAAACAGTAGAGATAGTTCATTAGAGAGCCAAATATAGAAGAAATTTATAAATTATATATGCCACAACTTATCCCATTTTATTATGTAAATCAATTATCTTTTGCTTTATTAACTATAATTTATTTAATTTTTATAATGTCTAAATCTATTTTACCTTATTTTACATTACAACAAGTAATAAGAGTATATATTACAAAATTAGCTAATACTGATAAATAATTAATAATAAAAATATCTAAGTATAGGTAAATTATATATACTAAATTGATAATGAGAATAAAAATTACCATTAACAGGTTAACGCTTATCCTTATATTATTATTTGTATACATATAATATATATCTCTTTAAGTATTTATAAATTTAGCGATAGTGAAAAGTATGTAAATAAGAAAACAAATTAATATTTAATTCCCCTCCTGATTAAAATTTAATTAGAATTAAAAATTTTAGAGAAATATACTTATATATATTAATTTAAATGTTATATTTTTATATAATTAGTAGCAAAGTAATAATTTTATAATTTACTTTAATATTAAAAATTAATGAAATTTTTATTATTTTAACTTAAAAGAGTTAAGTAAATTTAAGATTAAAATGGTAGAAGATGAACTGGATTAATCGCTCCCTTTGGGTGGGAGAAGAAGCGTGTTCGAGTCGCGCCTACCATAGTAAAATGTTAATTTTATTTTATTTTAATAAATATAAATATTTATCTCTTTATTTTCCTTTATTTATTATTAATGTTTAATATTATTATATTACTTATCTTTTTATAAGGTGTTATGGCAGAGTGGTTATTGCGGGGTACTGTTAATACCTTATTCAGAGGTTCAATTCCTCTTGACACCTAAATAAATCATGAATCTAAAAACTAATTATTAAACTTAAAAGAAGTGAATAAAAAATTATATTTTTTTAAATAGATATTATAACTTTGCAAACATGTTGAAATTTTGGTAAACAATCTCCTCTTAAGCAGGAGTGGAAGTAATTCCTTAAGAGTTCGAGTCTCTTTGTTTGTAATAAATGTTTCAATGATAGTGTCCATATAAATTTTATATAATCTAAATTATATAATTATTATGCGATATAGTGTAAAGGTATGCACGACAGTCTCATGAACTGTAAGTTTTGGTTCAAACCCAAAATTCGCACATTTATACTATTATTCTAAATTTATTAGGTCTTTTAGTATAATGGTAGAACATTATCCCTTCACGATAATAGTACCAGTTCGAATCTGGTAAAGACTAAAAATAAATTATTAAAAGTAAATATATTAATAATTTTGAATCAATATCTAAATAAAAATAAAGATTCTCATATGTAATCTAAATAAATTTATATTTTCATATTTGATTGTGATTAGAGGAATAGTAATCATTTGGAAAGATAAGGCAATTGCTAATTGTTCTGAGGCAACTCTTGGGTGTTCGAATCGCCTCTATTCCGATTTATTACAAAAAGATTATATTACATAAACATAATGCATATAAAGATATAATCAATATATATTTATATATATATAATATTATATATATTCTATTTTTAGAAAAATAAGGGCTTAATTAGTTTGTTTTATTTATTAAAACTATAAAAATAGGTAAATTAACTTAAATTTGAATTGGCTATTTTCTACTAATGCTAAAGAAATTGGAACACTTTACTTAATTTTTTCAATATTTGCAGGTATGATAGGAACTGCGTTTTCTGTTCTTATTAGATTAGAATTAATGTCTCCAGGGGTACAATTTTTATCAGGAGACCATCAATTATTTAACGTAATTATTAGTGCTCATGCTATCATAATGATTTTCTTCATGGTTATGCCTGGTCTTGTAGGTGGATTTGGTAATTATTTATTACCTATTCACTGTGGGGCCCCAGATATGGCTTTCCCAAGATTAAATAATATTAGTTTCTGGTTATTACCTCCTTCATTAATTTTATTATTATTAAGTTCTTTAGTTGAACAAGGAGTAGGTACAGGATGGACATTATATCCACCTTTAGCTTCTATACAATCACATTCAGGTGGTAGTGTAGATTTAGCTATCTTTAGTTTACACTTAGCTGGGGTATCTTCATTATTAGGTGCTATAAACTTTATAACAACAGTATTAAATATGAGAACTAATGGAATGAGCTTACATAAATTACCTTTATTTGTATGGGGTATTTTTGTAACTGCTATATTATTATTATTATCATTACCAGTATTAGCTGGAGCTATTACTATGTTATTAACAGATAGAAACTTTAATACAAGTTTCTATGATCCAGCAGGAGGTGGTGATCCTGTATTATATCAACATCTTTTCTGGTTCTTTGGACATCCTGAAGTTTATATCTTAATTATACCTGGTTTTGGTATTGTTAGTCAAATTGTTTCAACTTTCTCAGGTAAACCAATCTTCGGTTACTTAGGTATGGTTTATGCTATGTTCTCAATCGGTATTTTAGGATTCTTAGTATGGTCTCATCATATGTTTAGTGTAGGATTAGATGTTGATACTAGAGCTTACTTTACTGCTGCTACTATGATTATTGCTATCCCTACAGGTATTAAAATCTTCTCTTGGTTAGCTACTTTATATGGTGGTAGTTTAAGATTTACAACACCTTTAATCTTCACTTTAGGATTCTTAGCATTATTCACAATAGGGGGATTAACAGGAGTAGTATTATCAAATGCTAGTTTAGATATTGCATTACATGATACTTACTATGTAGTTGCTCACTTCCATTATGTATTATCAATGGGAGCTGTATTTGCTCTATTTGCTGGTTTCTATTTCTGGGCTCCTAAAATAATAGGAAGAACTTATAATGATTTCTTAGGTAAAGTTCACTTCTGGACATTATTTATTGGAGTTAATTTAACATTCTTCCCTCAACATTTCTTAGGTCTTTCAGGTATGCCTAGAAGAATACCTGATTATCCGGATGCATTTGCTGGATGGAATGCTGTATCTAGTTTTGGTTCTTTAGTTTCTGTAGTTTCTACTTTATTATTTAGTTACATCATTTATGATATTTTCGTTAATGGAAAAGAAGTAAATAATAATCCTTGGGCTATCCCTGCTTACTTCACATCATTATCACAATACGATACTGAAGCTGAATCAGCTAATACATTAGAATGGTCATTAGCTAGTCCAATCCCATTCCATGCATTTAATATGTTACCTGTACAATCTTAATTATTAAAATAATGCTTTTTGTTTTAATAATTATTTTATAATTTTTATAGACAGTAAAGTATATAACTAAAATGTTATATTATTAATTACTATAATATATTGTATTAAATCCCCTCCTAAAAATTAATAACATTAATATTATTATGATATTTGTTATATTATTAAAGTATCATCTTTAATTTTAATAGATAATTGGAAATATGTTATTTATAAGGTAAAATAATTTTTAAATTAAAGGTAAATAAGCAAATATTTCCTATAAATAAGAATAAGTTAGTTAACTTTATTATTAATATAAATTATTTTAAAACAATATTAAAAATAATAGAAGTTATTACATTACTTTTTTAGTAATTTTATTATCTTAAATTTAATACTAAAAGTATAAGTATCTTAATTTTAAATTTTTTTCATATAGATTAAGTATTTTTATTAAAACTAAGTACACAATTAATATATTAAATATAAAAATGTTTTTAAATAACTTAAATAATTTATTTATAAATTCTCCATTAGAACAATTTGAAGTTGTTAGTTTAGTTAGTTATAATTCTCCTTTATTTTTTAATACATCTTTTACTCTGACAAATTCAGCTTTATTTACAGTATTAGTAATATCTCTTATTTTATTTATACATCAAAATAATGGTAAAAATAGTTTAAACTTTAATAAAAAAATGAGATTAATACCAAATAAAGAAAGTATTTTATTAGAAAGTTTATTTTCAAGTATTAATACTATAGTAAGAGATCAAATAGGTAGAGAAGTTTATTTACCATTTATCTATTCTTTATTCTTATTTATTTTATGTTCTAATTTAGTTGGTAATATACCTTATACATTTACTATAACAACATCAATAATAGTATCAATAGGGTTATCTTTAACTATATTAATAGGTGTAACTATTTTAGGATTATCTATTCATAAAATACACTTTTTCTCATTCTTTATTCCTTCTGGTACACCTTTAGCTTTAGTTCCTTTATTAGTTTTAATTGAATTAATTAGTTATTTAGCTAGAGCTTTCTCATTAGGTATAAGATTATTTGCTAATATGGTAGCTGGTCACACATTATTAAAAATCTTATCTACATTCTTATTTAAAATGTTCTCAGGTGGATTAATAATATTTGTATTAACTTTATTACCATTTACTTTATTCTTAGCTATTACAGGATTAGAATTAGCTGTATCATTTATCCAAGCTTATGTATTCGTTCTTTTAGTATGTTCTTATATTAAAGATGCTATCGAATTACATTAATCTTTTATTCTTATTTATTTCACCCCTCCAAAAATGAGATTTTCTGTTTTTAAGCTAATATTAATATTAAATTTTTAATTTATTAAGCATAATAAAATTTTAAAAGAGAGTTTAGAAGTCTAAAACTGGGATTTAAATAAATTGTGTTTTATTAATTACTTAACAATTTTTAGTAATAACACACGATAAATTTAGGAAGGTTCAAGGTATAAATTGATAATTTTAATAAATTATTAAATTTAATCTAAATAAAGTTTTAGTGAAAAATACAAAGTAATTTGATGGAATTCTAAGAGAAAATATTAAATTAAATATAAAAAATATAATAAAATCTAACACTAAAGTTTGTTGAATTATTATTAGAAAAGAAATTTAATTTTGAAAAATAGAAAACCCTTTATTTAACCGATATAAACATTAATATTATATATTAGATCAATCAGAAAATTTATATTAACAAAAACTGTCTTATAGATATTATTTCTAACTTATTTATTATTAATATATATTTAATTATTAATTAAATTATCTGTATATTTAATTCTTTAACTGAAATAGTTTAACGGTAGAACGTACCCTTCATGATGGTAAAACAAAGGTTCAATTCCTTTTTTCGGTAAAAAAGTATTTAAAAATTTATTAATTTTAATTTCATTTTTTGTTTTGTTTTGTTTTGTTTGTTTAAATATATTTACTTTTAAGTATATATTTATATAATAATTTACAAGGGTAGAATCGGAGACTCGAACTCTGAACATCGTCGCCACAAGACGTCATTTTAACCAATTAAACTAATCCTACCTCTTTTATGTTTTTCATTAATTATTATTTTAATTTTAATATTTATTAAATTCTTTTTGTTGTTTATAACAGATAAAAGTATCGATGACAATATTGTACAACATCAAATAATTATTAAATAATTAATGAGTATTTTAAAGGGGTTATTAAGGATTACTAGCAAATTTATATAAAAGGAGGCTCCATAGCCAAAAGTCTACATATTGCTTATAAATAGTAATTTATATAACTATAATTTATTATAAATAAGAAAAATTATGAGATGAGACAATCCTAAGGGAAACCTTTTTATTATTACTTCCTGAAGTAAAACATTTCAATAAGGAAAGGAAAGGAAATCAACCGAGACTCCGAAAGTAATGGTGAGTGAAATCGGATTAGCCAAAATTTAACTTATAATAAAAAAATTATCACTATAACATTAAAGTAAACTTAATGAATGATTTTAATTATAGCTTGTATAATTTAAATTAAAATTAAGTTAAAAATATATGAATTAGTGAAATAAATTTAATTAAATTTAAATTTAATGAAGGAATATAGCTAATAATATATTTTACATAATTTAAATTATTATAATTAATAATGAAATATTTATATATTGTAATAACTAAGTGCTTGATGAATATAGATAGATATGATAAATTATATTATTTATACATAGTAATTACGGTTACAACTAAGAAGGTGAATTTATAATGAGACCTGTATTTTATATGTTAGATTTTATTATTTAAGTACGATGAGAGTAAACTTGTCGGAATATAGGGGAACCATCCTCTAAGGCTAAGTATTTATAAATTTAGCGATAGTGAAAAGTACCGTGAGGGAAAAGTTGAAAAGAGTGTAGAATAATATTACTTGTAAAAATAGAAATAAAGATACAAGAAATATTAGTTCTTATCGAACATTGTTCGAACGAATGTAAATAACACGCAGTGAAATAGATCATGAATTAGTAACTCTATAAGCAGTCAAAGTCAAAAAATAAAATTAGGAACGTGACAATGGCGTACCTTTTGCATAATGGGTCAGCAAGTTAATAGGAGTAGCAAGGTTTAAAGCCTAAGCGAAAGCGACTATATAATTGAATAATAATATGGGTTAAGTTACTACTATTAGACCCGAAGCCAGGTGATCTTTCCAAGAACAGATTAATAAAGGATCGAACGGGTGAATGTTGCATTATTCTCCGAAGATTTTTGGAAAGCGGTGAAATGCCAATCTGACCTGGTGATAGCTGGTTTTCTACGAAACATATTTTAGTATGACATCTACACAATATTTATGGAGGTACAGCACGGTAATTCCATACAAATATTAATTTAATTAATAGGAGTTTAATTTGCGGGGACTTAAAAATCTTACCAATGGAAATAAATCTCGGAATTACATAAATAGATGGTAGATATTCAGACTATTCATGATAAGTTGGATAGTCAAGACGGAAACAGCCGTGAACACTGATTAAGGTCCCGAATGATTATTAAGTGAAATAAAGGAAGTGACAAATTGAATGCAGTTGAAAAGTGAGCCTGGTAGTCGCTACTTATAATGAACGTGTATCAACGTATCAGCCCTTAGATTGTTGCTCCGAAGATTTAACGGGTCTAAAATAATCAACCGATATCGTGTTAATTTTAAAGATGGAAAATTTATTCTGTATTTAGAATCTAGGTAGTAGAACATTCAGATAATTTAAAGATAATATTCCTCTAGGAAAGGAATACAAACCTAAAATTGACAGTGTTACATTGTTTATAGAATAGGAATCTGAAGAGATAATGCTGACATGAGTAACGTAAAAAGAAAGTTTAAACTTTCTCGCCGAATACGAAAGGGTTATTAGCTAAAGATTAAATCTACTAATGTTAATGCGGTCTCTAAGGTACAAAACCAACGTTTTGACTGATGAGTATAGCTTTGAAAGTCCACATGGAGAATAAAATTTTACACATAGAATTTCTTTATAAGTAATTATAGAGATAGAAGTTTAATTTTAATAAATTTTAAGACAATTTATTAGATTTAATATTGAATTGTTCTTGTATTGTATTAAGTGAAGATTTAATATAATTATAATATTTATATTCTAAATATTTTAGTAAAATCTTATATTAATTGGGGCCAGGAAAAAGATATTTTGAATAACTTCGATTCTATATTCTAATTTAGTCTTATATTTTTATAAATTTTAGAGTGAATATTTTAAAATCATAATATCAAAAATAATATAAATAATATTTAAATAAGATCAAACTAGTCATTTGATTATTATTAAATATTTTATATTTATATTAGTATAAGCAAAAATCCTAAATTAGTAGAAGTTAAATTAATTTATATAATTTAGTGAGAGCTGATTAATAACTAATTTAATGATTTAGGCTAGTTTATTTAAATATAGTTTCTAAGCACAACCGTACCCTAAACCGACACAGGTTCGTAGGTAGAGTATACTAAGGCGTAGAGCTAAAAGTTGTTAAGGAACTCGGCAAATTATCCTCATAAGTTTGACAAGAAGAGGAACCATGAATTTTAGTAAGTTAATAACTCCTATTAAATTATTTATATGGTGGCACAAAATCGGAAGCCCCGACTGTTTACTAAAAACACAACTATCTGCAATTATGAAAATAATAGTATAGGTAGTGAGATTTGCCCAATGCCAGATTAATAAGTAATAATAATGGGTAACTGTTTCTTTACAAAAAATTGGTTAATAGCGGTCTTAACTATGAGGATCCTAAGGTAGCAAAATAAATTGGCCATTAAATGTGGTCCGGTATCAATAATTTAACGATGGCTTCACTGTCTCTACAACTTGCTCAGTGAAATTGAATTACCCGTGCAGATGCGGGTTACCTCAAAGAGGACGGGAAGACCCCATGCAGCTTTACTGTAGCTAGTTATCATATACAAAGTTCTATAACCTCGGTTATACAGATAATAGGGAGTCGATTTGACATCTATGGAAAACCTTAGGTCTGAGGTGGAGCTAATATTTATCTTCTTATTTATAAAATTTAAGAGGAAATAGCTGACTAGTTGGCAGTTTGACTGGGGCGGTCGTCTTTAATAGAGTAGCAAAGTACATCCAAATAGATTAAAATTTTAGATAATATTTTCCATTTAAATGGAAAATATTCTGACAAATAATTTTATATGGTTAATTATTATTTTATAATAATTACTTAAAAATCAATTTTGATATTTCATTAATAAGGTATGCTAGACATTAAATGGAAGTTAATGAACCATGAAAGGTTCTGTAGAGTGCAATGACGGTAAGCATGCTTAACTGAAAGACTTAATAGTCGAACAGATACGTAAGTAGGGCATAGTGACCCCTTGCTATATTATGGAATAGACAGGGATCAATTGATAAAAGTTACGCTGGGGATAACAGCCTAATAGCCAGCGAGAGTACACATTGTCCTGGCTGTTTGGGACCTCGATGTCGACTTAATTTATCCTCCAGGGGCAAAACCTTGGAAGGGTTCGGCTGTTCGCCGATTAAAAAATTACATGAGTTGGGTTTAATACGACGTGAGTCAGTATGGTCCCTATCCTTTTGAGGGATAAATAGTAAAAAGGGGGAGACCTTCTAGTACGAAAGGACCAATAGGCTGTGTTTCTCTAGTGTACCAATTGTAATATTAAATAATTTTTATTAATTAAGTTAATCAAATTATTAAACTTTGCATAGTTGGGTAGCCACAAACATATTAGATAATTACTGAAAGTATCTCAAGTTCGAATCTATCCCCTAGATACTATCAATGGATTTCTCTTTATAAACTATCACGAGTGGTTATTTTTACTTTCCTAATTTTAATCATTTCTTGTAATCGATGTATAAAATATATACTACAATTTTATACTATAGTTATTCTATATTGATAGAAAGTGTTATAAATATATATGTATATTAAGTATATTTAACAATATGAGTTACAAATATTGTAATAATACATAAAGAGATTAAAAATCCATAAATAAAGAAATAGATCATTTCTTAGATAGGATGCAAATGAATTGATTGTAAAATCGTAAGTTTAGCATTACTAATTTTTAAAATAGACTTGATGTTTTAGGTTGTCAATTACAAAAATTCTAATAATAATATTTGTAATAAATAAATAATTATTTATTTATTTATTATTTATTTAACTATAAAACTATTTTTATAATTATTATACATTAATATAATTAATTAAGATAATCTATTCTTAATATTTTTATATTAAAAGGAACAAAAAATTATTCTTCGATTTTATTAAAAAATTTTATTTAAATTACATATAATAAAATTAAAAATTTTAATAAAAGAATTGATTAAGATAAATCTTAGTATACCTAAATTTAATATAAGTATATTATATATATATATATATATTTAAAGGTATTAAACTCAGTGGTTTATATTATAAAACACATAAATTAAACTAAGACCGATTGATTTTAAATTTTTTTTTTTAATACAAACAATGTTACAAAATATATCTATTTTTAATACTTTATATAATGATGCACCTCAACCTTGGCAATTAGGATTCCAAGATACTGCTTCACCAGCCTTTACAGGTATTATTGATTTACATAATTCTATTTTCTTTTATCTAGTTGTTATCTGTGTAGGAGTTTTCTGGGCTATAGGGTCTGTTGCTTACTTCTATAGTTATACAAAATCTCCTATCGTTTATAAATACCTGAATCATGGAACTTTAATAGAATTAATCTGGACTATTACACCAGCTTTAATTTTAACAGCTATAGCTTTCCCTAGTTTTAGATTATTATATTTATTAGATGAAGTAACTTCACCTACTATAACAATTAAAGTAGTAGGTCATCAATGGTATTGGTCATATGAATATAGTGATTATGTTACAGAAAATGGACAATCTATTGAATTCGATTCATATATGATCCCTGAATCAGATTTAGAATTAGGTCAATTTAGATTATTAGATGTAGATAATAAAATGGTTATTCCTGTAGATTGTCACATAAGATTAATTGTAACAGGTGCAGATGTAATCCATAGTTTTGCAGTACCATCTTTAGGAATTAAAGTTGATGCTACACCAGGTAGATTAAATCAATGTTCTATCTTAGCTGAAAGAACAGGTACTTTCTACGGTCAATGTTCAGAAATTTGTGGAACATGGCATGGGTTCATGCCTATAGCTGTAGAAGCTGTATCAGTTCAAGATTACTTAGCTTGGGTAGATTCAATGTAATAATGATAATTAATTAATTTTTTAATTAGAATAATAGTAATTTGCTCCCCTCCTATTATAACTAAGAAGCAAATAAATTAATTTAATTCTATATAAGTTATAAGTTAATCTAAGAAAGTAAAATTTTTTCTAATTTGTCTAATTTATTAAATTAAATCATAAAGCTAATAATAAAATTTTATTGGTATGAAATAAATAAATTTATATATAAATATAATAAAATCAATTAATAATTAATATAATTATATATATATTTTGTATTTTTACAATTTATTATTATTTTAAAAGAGATTTATAATTTATATATTTTCATTTGTATTTTTAGTTCTAATTTATTTAGGAATTAAGGGGAAATCTGATAATTGGTAATCAACTGTACTTGCACTACTGTAATGATAGTTCGAGTCTATCTTTCTCCATACCATAAAATATAAATATATCTAAGCTTCGGTTGCTTAAGGGTTAAAGCGTTCGACTGAAGATCGAAAGACAGTGGTTCAACTCCATTCCGAGGCATTTTAGTTTAATTATGTTTAATATTGTATAATAATTATATATAAGCCTGAATAGTTTAATTGGTAAAATTACTTACTTGTAATAAGTCGTTGGCGGTTCAAGTCCACCTTTAGGCATATTTTAAAATATAAGAATATATAAGAAAATATAAAATTAATTAATTATTAAATATAATAATGTTTTGTTTATGAGTTATAGTATAATTGGCAAAACGTCTTCCTTTGGCGAAGAATTTCCTCGTTCGAATCGGGGTAACTCAAAATAGAGTTATACTCTAATATTTGAAGATTTCCTTTTTAGTTTATAAGTTTTATATATAATTAATTATAATTCATTCAATTTGAGAAAATAAGCTTATTAAGTAAATTTTTATATCTTATTATATATATTTTTCTTAAATTAAAACATATAAGTTGGAAGTATAACTCAAAAGGTAGAGTGTTTCACTTTTAATGAAACGGTTAAGAGTTCGAATCTCTTTACTTCCTTCACAATAAATTATTATTTGTATTAATATACTTTTTAAATTAGAAATATGTTTTATTTAATTAATTAAAGAGCATAGTATAATTGGTAATATAATGATCTCCAAAATCGTTGTTAGGTGTTCGAGTCGCCTTGCTCTTGTAAATGTAAATAAAAAGGGTCCTTAGCTTAAATAGGTAGAGTTTCTAATTGTCGCTTAGTAAGGTACCAGTTCGAATCTGGTAGGACTCGCAATAATTTTAAAAATAAACTAAATTTTAACTATATAAAATATAATATATTAATTAAAAGAGTAATATTATTTAAATTATAATATACGTCAGACACTATCTTTAAATTATATTTTTATAATACTTATGTTAGCTGCAGCAAAATTCATCGGTGCAGGATTAGCTTGCTCAGGTTTAATTGGTGCCGGATTAGGTATCGGACAAATCTTTGCTTCATTAATCGCTTCTACTGCTAGAAACCCTCAATTAAGAGGACAATTATTTGGTTACGCAATTTTAGGATTCGCCTTAGCCGAAGCTACAGGATTATTCTCATTAATGATTGCTTTCTTATTATTATACTCATAATTAAAATTAAATATTAATTAATTTAATTTTATTCCCCCTCCATAAATTTTAATTGTATATAACAAGTATAGTTAAGTGGGTATAACCTCTACCTTCCAAGTAGATTTCATCAGTTCGAGTCTGATTACTTGTAAAGACACATACAGCCATTAGTAAAATTTAATGTCAAATAGTGATTTTAGAAATTCCAAAAATTTTTCCAAATATTTTTATTTTTTTGTTTTATTAGTAGTATAGAAGAGTATATAACCCCCCTCCTCAAAGACTAGAGGAGCAAACAGATAAATAATATAATTATTTACAGGGGGGTTAGCTGAGTGGTATAGCAGTAAATTTACACTTTACAGACAGAGTTTCGATTACTCTACTCCCTATTATTTATTTTTTTAGGGCCCTAGATTTTGTTAAGACCCCTCATAACGGTGCTTATAGCATTAAAATAAAATAATAAATTTGCCTATAAATCACTTTTTTTAAAAAGTCTCCACAAGTATGCCGTAATTTTGGTTTAAAAACAAACAAACAAACAACAAAACAACAACATAAAATTTTAAGTTTTGAATTTTTAATTAAATTTTAAACTTTAAAAAAATTAATATATTTCAATATAAATTAGATAATGGTATATTAGATTTCAATATTATATCTAATTCAATTAATAAATTCTTTAGTGATATCATGAACCATCTAGATAGTAATCAATACGTAACATTCCAATTTTGATATAAATCATCTGATAATACATTTAGAACTTTAGGATATCTAAATAAAATTAATAAAGATGATTTAGAAACTTTAAAAAGTAGTTTATTATTATTCCATACAAATTCCTTTGATGAATATAATGAAGCTTTTAAAGAAACTATTTCTATTATTATTAAATACAGATATCTTGATATGTCTAAAACTGAGCATAAATCTTTAATTGCTGATATTAGAAATAATAAAAATAAAGTAATCCAAACTCATTTTGTTAATAATACTTCAATACCTTTATTATATAACACTGAGACATGGGGTATTAACAAATATAAAAGAATTAGTAATAATTATACCAAATATTCAATAATAAGAGGTAATTATAGATATGAAGTTATACAAACTTTATCCTCAAGAGATGTAGAAATTTTTAATAATTTTAATAATTTAATATTAGAATTTAATGATAAATTTGTTAATGATAATTATTTTATTAGAACTATTAAAGATAGCCAATACCATATTATTAATAATTCTAATGTAGTGAAAATCTCAGATAAACTAAATATCAAATATATTGATAAAATTAAACAAGATAAAGTTATTAATGAAAATATAATTACTATGGATTTAGAAACTAGATCTACATTAGAAAATAATGAAGAAGTATTAAGTATAATTTCTGCTTGATGGTGTAAATAAATTATCGTTTTATTTATCTGATTATAATTCTAGTGATGATTTATTAAGAGATGCTATTAAATCTTTAATGATTGAGAAATATAACAATTATAAAGTTTATATTCATAATCTATCAAGTTTTGATGGTATATTCTTAATAAGAATATAAGCTACTATGGAAAATACTAAATTAATTACTATTATCAAAGATGATAAAATGATTTTATTGACATTAAAATATGGGGATAATTATAAAATTACTTTCCATGATTCTATGTTATTATTACCTGCATCTTTGGATAAATTATCTAAAGCTTTTAATGTTGACAGTAAAAAAAGTTGTATTCCCTATACAATGGTTATTAAATAATCCTAATTTCGAATTAAGTTATGTAGGAAATGTACCAGGTATTAAATATTTTAAAGGTATAAGTATTAATGAATATAATCAATATGTAAATGAAAGAAATAATATTTGGAATTTTAAAAATGAATTATTAGATTATAATATGATTGATTGTATAGCCTTATATGAAATATTAATTAAATTTAATGAAATTATTTTTGAAAAATTCTCTTTAAATGTATTTAATTATCCTACATTACCTTCATTAGCTTTTGCTATTTATAGAAGTTCATTTATGAATGATTATAAAATTCCTAAAATTGGTGGTAAAATGTTATATGATATTAGAAAATCTTATACAGGTGGGGCTACAGAAATGTATAACCCATATGGGGAAAATCTATATCATTATTATATTAATTCTTTATATCCTACTAGTATGTTTAGATTTGAGATGCCAGTTGGAAATATTAAACATTTCATAGGTAATATATTAGAAATAATGGATAAACCTTTTGGATTCTTTAAAGTTAAAGTTACATCTCCTAAACATTTAGATAACCCTATATTACAAATTAGGTATAATAATAGAACTATAAGTCCTTTAGGTACCTGGACAGGTTGGTGTTTCTCAGAAGAATTATTTAATGCTTTAAAATATGAATATAGTTTTGAAATCTTAGAAGGATATTTATTCGATAAAGAAAATATCTTTAAAGATTACGTATCTGTATTACATGAAATGAAACAATCTTCTGATAAATCTAGTCCATTATATTTAATAGCTAAATTATTATTAAATTCTTTATATGGTAAATTTGGTATGACTTATGATCTTGCTACTCACGTTATTGTTAATACTGATAAACTGGATAAATTAATTGATTCTAAAGATAAAATAAAATCTACTGAATTAGATGAAGATTTATTCTTAGTTAGTTATCATGATATTGATGAAAATAAATTAATAGATGACCACACAAATTTAAATATATCAGTTGGTATTGCTTCTGCTATTACTTCTTATTCTAGAATAATTATGACTCAATTCAAAAATTAACAGATAATAAAATGTTCTATACTGATACTGATTCAGCTGTAATGGATAAACCATTAACTGATCATTTAGTAGGTAAACATTTAGGACAAATGGTATTAGAAAAAGAATATAAAGAATTTGTAGCATTAGCACCTAAAGTTTATGGTGGAATATTAAATAATGGTAAGGAAATTACTAAAGTTAAAGGTTTTAAAAATACTGTAACTTTTGAGGATTTAAAATCATTATTAGAAGAAAAGAAATCATTAGAGTTACACCAAACTAAATGGTTTAGATTTATTGATAAAGGTTCTATTTCTATTAAATCTCAATTATATACCTTAGTACCTACAGCTAATAAGAGAAAATTAATTTATAAAAATAATAAATTAGTTGGAACAGAGGCTATCACATTAGAACACTATAATGATTAATCCCCTCCCATATTATGAGATTTAGTGCAATGGTAGAATATTACTTTTCAGAGTAGTAAAGGTAACCGTTCGAATCGGTTAATCTCATTTTATAATATATGATTTTGTATTATTCTTAAGCAATATACTTTAAACACAATAATTTATTGTTGAATAGATTCTTTTTCTGTTAAGTATATATTTATACTTATATAATAATTTATCAGGGTAGAATCAGAGACTCTGAACATCGTCGTCACAAGACGTCATTTTAACCAATTAAACTAATCCTACCTCTTTTATGTTTTTCATTAATTATTTTACAAGTAAAGGGACTCGAACCCTTATTTGCTAAAAAGCTTATATTCCTAAGATACACCCGGCTACCAAAATTACGGCATACTTGTGGAGACTTTTTAAAAAAAGTGATTTATAGGCAAATTTATTATTTTATTTTAATGCTATAAGCACCGTTATGAGGGGTCTTAACAAAATCTAGGGCCCTAAAAAAATAAATAATAGGGAGTAGAGTAATCGAAACTCTGTCTGTAAAGTGTAAATTTACTGCTATACCACTCAGCTAACCCCCCTGTAAATAATTATATTATTTATCTGTTTGCTCCTCTAGTCTTTGAGGAGGGGGGTTATATACTCTTCGTTCTATTTTTCAGCAGCACCTTCCAGTACGGCTACCTTGCTATGACTTTTGAGATGTTACTCAATTTAATTCGATGGGTTCAGTTTTTTCTTGACAATCACGTTTATAAATTTAGATTAGATCAGATTATATATTATTATATATGTTACTATTAAGTAATAATATACTCAAATAGTGAATAAGCATATACTATTTATTCATTTAAGAAAAACCTAATCTTAAACTAATACTCTAATTTTTAAAAATTAAAATTTTGTACTAATTAATTAAGTATTTTAAGTACTTATAATTATTATTTGAATACTGATATAAATGTTAATTTATACTTTCTATCAAATAGATTGAAAATAAGAAAATAAGAACAATGCACATCTTCCTTAAAATCAAGCTCCTTCCCAGCGACAGACGGTTAGTTCATCCTGAATGCTTAATTCACCGTTGCGTAATGATCAACGATTACTCGAAATTCCTTTTTCATGTCACCGAGTTTCAGATGACAATTCAACTAATTTAATAGTTAACTTTCTTTAATGATTAGCTCCTCCTTATTCCTTAATTTATTAAAGGACAGAATTGCATCACTTTGTAAAAGTTTTTGTGGCACGTCTATAGCCCAGTTCATGAGGGCCATAATGACTTGTCTTAGCCCCAACTAGCATCTTATCAACACTATTATGTATTATGTATAAATTAATACTAGGGATTTCGTCCGTTTACGGATTTAACCAAACTTCTCACGACACGGACTGACGACAGCCATGCAACACCTGTATTCTGACAATAATTTATTTAATTTAAAAAGATATGAGAATTACTTTTCAATAACTTATTCAATTTAAATAAACATTAATAAGAATATACAAGAACTGGTAAGATTTTACGCGGATTATCGTATTAAATAACATGCTTCACTTCGTTTGCTTCAAGACCGACTAATTTTTTTGTTTTCAACTTTGCAGTCTTACTAACAAGGCGGAATGGTCATCGTGTTAACCTCGTCACTAATATTTTTAGAATAAATAATATTTATTCTATTTTAATTTTTAATAACTACCATTCATCGTTGACTGAGAGAGATAATTAGGTCTCTAATCTAAGTTTCTTATTCTCCCCTTCGTTTCTGAGCGTCAATCTTAAGTAGATAAATAGCTTTAACCATTAGTACTCCACATTATTATAAGTTGTCAGTCCCAATTAATTATGTTGTTTAGCTTACCCTCTTTTAGATTCTAGCTTTATTGAAAATATAATTTATTTAGCTATATTTAATTATATCTTTAAAGCCGCCTACACACCCTTTACGCCTGATTATGACGATTAACGTTTGCGTCTAAGGTCTTACCGAGTCTTCTGGCACCAAATTTAGACGACACTAATAGTAAGATAATATCATTATTTTCTCTTACCTTATCTTAAAATTAAAAAAATTTAAGATTTCAGTTAGCTAGTTCACTCTTGCGAGCATTGACTAATATTCTTGACTGCAGGTAATTTTATATTACTTGGGGTATTTTCACTCCCAATGTGGCCATATGTTCTATCAAACTTGGCTTTTGATCGTAGACTTGGTAGGCCGTTACCACTACCAACTATCATAATCAAAGTAAATAGAATCCTAAAGCAGAAAAATTCCTTTTAAAGTAGAAAATAGCTAAATTTTACCTTAATCATTTACTCCTAATATATTATTTAAAATTATTAATATGCTTAATTAGTCAAATAATAATAAAAATAATAATACCAGTAATAATTATATTAATCTAATTCATTAAAAATTTTTAATGGTTAAATTTATATAATACGAAAATACTCATAAATTTGTAAGACTATTTTTATTTTCTTTTCTGATTAATTATCTCCTATTTCTGAAGACTTATAGGGTATCTTATTTACTATACTCACCTCTACACCTTATTTCTTAGAATAAACCTAAATTTACTATCAGAAATAACGATTTGCATGTCTTAAAACTACTGAATAACGTTCAATCGGAACCAAAATTAAATTCTTACTAAAATTTGAACAATTAAAATTAATTGTCTTATTATATTTGTTTTTCACAATATTTTATATCTCTTTTAAAATTAAATATGAATAATTAATTACATTAATTTTATATTTATTACTCCTAACACGGGCACTGTCGGATTTGAACCGACGACTCTTTTGGAGTACTCGTTTTCAAGACGAGCGCCATAAACCAGACTCGACCAAGTACCCTTTCTAATTCTAAGACCGAAGGGAATTGAACCCTTATAATATCCATTATGAGCGAACTGCATTAACCAATTATGCTACAGTCTTAAAAAATTTAATATCTTATTATATAAAATATGTTTTATATTCTATATATTATATATAAATATCTTTCTTAGTAATGTTAAACTAAATATTAATAATTGAAGAGTTTAGGAATCGAACCTAATGTGGTCTAAGACCAATTCTTTTACAGAGAACCACCATTACCAATCGGATCACCTCTCCTTCAAATAAAAAAATTATTATATAAACTTCTTTTAAGTTATGTTTAGAATTTTAGAATGAGAATTATATAATTAGGATACTTATTCTTTTTATTTAAGTTATTATAATTTGAGAATTTTTAAACAAAGGAGGGGAGAGTCACGTTATAAAATATTAAAATTATAATAAGATTATTCATGAGTATTAGTTAAAGAGATAGCTCCAGATCCTATTTCTAATACGAATCCTATAGTTAATACAAAGAAGAAGATTAAACCTATTACAAACCCATAAGTACTAACTTGATATAAAGTAACAGCTAAAGGAAATAATAATAAAATTTCTAAATCAAAAACTAAGAATAACATAGCTACAATATAGAAATGAATTTGGAAAGTAGATCTAGTTTGTCCTTCAATAGCTAAAAATCCACACTCATAAGCAGATGCTTTAGCTTCATAAGCATTTTTAGGAGCTAATAAAAAATTTATAGCTAATAAAGCAAAAGCTAAAAATGGAACAATTACAAATAATGTCATTATATTGTTATTCATGAGATATTATATTTATCAAATAATAATATTGATAGTAACTGTACACTATTTAAAATTATTGTAGGTTTAATTAAAAATAATAATATTCCTAATGTTAAACTAGATATTAAGAAACTATGAAAATTATTTAATACTAATTCATTACTTTCTGTAATATTTGAGTTAGTATTTATTTCTTCTGTATGTAAAACTCTTACTATT
Organism: Sutorius aff. eximius; assembly: GCA_038088915.1. Lineage (NCBI taxonomy): Eukaryota > Fungi > Basidiomycota > Agaricomycetes > Boletales > Boletaceae > Sutorius > Sutorius aff. eximius. The sequence continues at coordinate 29,550 of JBBPJV010000227.1, forward strand.
TTTATGTAATAGGATGCACTTATTACACTAGTTAATATAGCAACAATAGCCATTAAATAATGTTGACTATCAATAGCAGAATATAATACATAGTATTTAGAGAAGAAACCAATTAAAGGTGGAACTCCAACCAATGAAAATAAACAAATAGTTAAACTTAAACTTAAAACAGGATTATGGAAGAATTGTCCTTTTAATTGAGATATAAAATTAATATCTGAATTAATTAAATTATTATTAATTAAATTATTTTTATTAATAATATATCCAAATGCTAATAAGATTAAGAATATATTTAAATTTGTTAAACTATATTGAATCATATAGAAATATAAAGCTTCTACTGAACTTGCTGAATTTATAGCTAAAGCTAATAAAATAAATCCAACATGAGAAATAGTACTATAAGATAATAATCTCTTAATTCTTATTTGTGATAACCCAACAACTGTACCTATAATTAAAGAGAATAAAGCACTTAATAATAATAAATGTTTAATTTCTACTATTTTATAACTAGCAAAATTTCAGAAAAATACTGGTAAGAAATTAACATTATTTAATACTAATAAAGAAGTTGATAAATTTAATCCATTTATTATTTCAAATAGTAAGAATATTATTGATATTTTAGGCATTATACTTAACCATATTGTAACTATAGTTGGACTATTATCATAAACATCAGGAGCCCAATTATGTAATGGTGCTGCTGCTATTTTTAATAATAAACCTAAGAAAATAAATATAATTCCTAATGTGATACCTAATGAAACTGGTTCATGGAAAGTAAAAGCATGTAAAACAGAACTTAAACTATATAAGGATTCAAAATTAGTAATACCTGTATATGAGTAAATTAAAGCTATTCCTAATAGTATCACACAAGATGCTAATCCACCTAATAAGAAATATTTTAACCCTGCTGCAGTAGCTGATTCTGAATCTCTATATAAAGTTGCTAATACATATACTCCAAATGATTGAAGTTCTAAACTTAAGAACATTGAGATAAAATCTGAAGATGATAATAATAATGAAGATCCTAAACTACTAAATATAACTATTAAAGAATATTCAGTAGCTGGATTATTTACATAACTTAATTTATCTGATTCTAAATTAAAATTAGAATTATTTTTGTAACTATTTTTTAATAGAGGTTTATTAAATATTGGCCAAGCTGTTAATATTAAAGCACCTATAATGAATAAAAAGATATCTATAAATTGCGATGTAATAGTTACATGGAATAAACCACTATATATACCTAAACCTGATTCAATTGATTGAATATATAAGGAATTGAAAGATAAACCTGCGGCATAAATAAATATAATAGCGGTCAATCTAATAAATAAATTAGGAGACAAATTCATTCTAATAGAAGGAATGGCAATAGCCACAATTAATATTAATAAACAAATAAAAATCATTAAAACCTTAAATACCCTTAAATATAATTATTTTAATTATTGAAAATCAAATAATTAATTTATATTATCTTTATACTTTTATGTGTATACAATATAAATATAATTATATGTAATATTAATACAATAATTTATAATAATTTAAAAACAATGAGTCAAATTGGAGGGGATTAAAAATATTTAATCTATGTTAAATAATTACCATATTTACTTAATTAATAAGTAATAAATGTTATAATAATTCTCTTAATATATATTTATATAATATTAGAATTTAGATTTTCTTGAAATAAAGATAGTAGCTACCATTGCTAATAATAATAATATACTACAAATTAATAATGAAGCTGCACCATATGTATATAAATTATGTCCTATAGCTTCAACTTGTGAAAAGTTAGTAATAGTCATATCAGCTACAGAAGGATTAAATGTAGCTAATACATTAACTAAAGATGAATTATTAACTGTTAAGAATAAACTATTCAGGATATTAGTTAAATCAAAGAACATAGAGAGAATAGATACATTATTAATTTGGAAAGGTAATATAGTAAATATTAAGTAAATAAATAAAGAACCTATAGCTAATGCCAATGGGAAATTTTGTGTGTATTGAGATCCTGTTTCTAAAATATCTGTTAATTTTATATTAATCATCATTATTACAAATAAGAATAATACAGTTATAGCACCAACATATAATAAAATATATGAGATACCTATAAATTCCACACCTAATAAAATTAAGTAACCAGCAATATTAAAGAAAACTGAAATTAAAAATATAACAGCTAACACAGGATTAGTAGAAGTTATAACTAATAAACTAGAAAGAATAGCACCAAAAGCTAAAATGTTTAATAACAAATTTTTCATGTATAAATTTTATATTTTTATGCCTACGTTTTACCGTTCGTAATATAAAAATATTACAACTAAAGGCTAAAGTCATTAAATAATAATATGTGTTAATATTTAAGTAGGTTTTACCTTGAATTTGTGACCTAAATTTTTATTATTTATTTACTAAAAATAAAGGCAGAGTTCCTTATGAACAAGAATCAATAAAAACGTAAATATATATAGTATTAAAAATAAAATTTTTATATTACATTTATTCACGTACTTATAAATATAAGTTTTATAAGTATTTAATCGCTATTAATTGCGAATATCCAAAAATAACAGGGGATTAATAAGTAATTAAATTAATTTTAAACATAATAAAATTAATTAAAACATTCAACAAAAGTTAATAGAATTAATAATAAACCAGAGAAATTAGAAGAGTTAAATTAAACTAATTATTTAATTATTTTAAAAAATTATTTAAATGTAACCCTGTTGATACAGATATACTAAATGATCCTCTTCTATTTTTATTTGAAAATCTGGCTGTTTCAACTAATACTGCTTTTTTTCTAGCTAAACTTCCTATTTTTTCTGTTTTGATTGTTTTTCTTGGTACTATTTTTTGTGTTGGAAATCTTCCAGCAAATTTGATAGTTAATCCAGTTAAATAACCAGGTATAACTGAAAATCTTTTTCTTTGAACATTAGCAGTAGGTTTAGTAATTAATGCAGATTTATAAATTTTACCTAATAATCTTCTAATTTTTATATTTTCAGATAAATAAGATAATAAATTAACAATAATATTAGGATCATAGAAAGGATAATGTAATCTAATTAATTCTAATTGAACAGGTTTATTAAAAATTTTACTCAATAATTGAGCTAAAATCTTTAATTTCTGATTATAAATATTTAAGAACATAGAATTATTATGTAATTTATTGATATTACCTTGATCTTCAGTATACTGAATAGGTTTATTATAATTAATAAATGCACTATTAAATAATCTTTTAATTCTTTTTTGAGCTTTTATATCTGACATTTTTAATGATTCATTTCTTTTTATTATAATATCAATTATTTTTTTAATTTGTTTTGATGGCATAGTGAAATTTTGTATTACTTCTTTTTGATCATTAAAATTTAATTTATTAAATAATTTGATAATTTTTTGTTTAGAATTAAAATAGGTTGAATTAAATAATTTTGTAATTTCTTTTTTAATTTTATAATCTAATTTATTTATT
>JBBPJV010000228.1:0-33071 GCA_038088915.1 Sutorius aff. eximius
ATTTCAAGATCTGGACCGATCATCGAAACCTCGAGTTCTGGAAGAAACCCCAGGACTTGTCTCCCCGCCAAGCACACTGGCACGCGTTTCTGATGGAGTACAATTACACGATATTGTACAAACCAGGATCCACCAATGGTCATGCGGATGCATTGTCCCGCCATCCCGACCATGGCGAAGCTGCGGAAGATATCAATAAAAATGTCACTATGCTTCCCCCCACAGTATTCGCTTCAAAGCAGGCTACCCTTTTCCCCGAGATCTTTGATGAAATTGTCGAACACTCTTTCGAACTCGACGAAGATCATTACAGGTATGATCTCGATTCCTCCCTCAGTTGCTATAAGAATAGTCGCAACCAAGTATTCGTTCCTAAGGATCTGAGATCCGAAATAATCAAACTTTACCATGAATCTCCAATCGCAGGTCACCCTGGAAGATCTCGTACACTCGCCTCCATCCAATAGCATTACAATTGGCAGAACATCACCAAGGATGTCAATACATTCATTGACCATTGTCATGGCTGTGCCACTTCGAAAACATCCAACAAGCAGCCTGCAGGCAAGCTCATCCCACTCCCTGCCCCTGAACATTCCTGGCAGGATATATCAGTAGATTTTATTATGGACCTACTGGACTCAAACAGATACAACACAATTATGGTTGTTGTTGATAGATTCTCAAAAGAAGTAGTATTTATACCTTGTACAAAAACCTTTTCTTCGTTAGATACCGCTCACTTATTTAGAGATAACGTGTGGTGTACACACGGACTCCCAAACACTGTAGTTTCTGACTGTGGACCCCAATTCGTTTCAGAGTTCACTCACGAGCTTTGCAAACTGCTCGGGATCAAGCAGAAACTTTCAATGGCCTTTCACCCACAAACAGACGGGCAAACGGAACGAGTTAATCGTGACCTAGAACAGTACCTTCGTCTCTACATCGCCAAAAAGCAATCCGAGTGGGCCGAATGGCTCAAGCTGGCACAATTCCAGCACAACAATACCCTCACTGGGGCTACTGGCACCATTCCTTTTGCCATTACCCATAACTACACCCCTTGGATGGGTTTTGAAAACCCGGCAACTTCCCATCAATTCGGCCACGATCTGGCTCATTCCCACGAAGAAGTTCATTCAGCTCTGGAAGCTACACGAACAAGAATGGAGACATCAGCTGACTCCTCACGATCAGCCAACCCCAAATACCAAGTTGGCCAGCAAGTCTGGCTTTCCTCGTCCAACTTCACACTTCCCTATGTCTCTCGGAAGCTTTCCCCAAGGTGGCTCGGCCCCTACCCTATCACTTGCATCCTTCCAAATGCAGTCGAACTGTGTTTACCCGCTTCTATGAAGATTCACAATGTTGTCAACACATCTCGTGTTAAACTTTATAGAGAACCGCTCGATGGGCAATCTGTGATTCGCCCGGACCCTATTGTGGTCACCGAGGACCGTCTCGTAGAGTACAAGGTTGATTCTATCGTGGATTCTCGTCTCAAGTGTGGCAAGCTGGAATACCTTGTCCATTGGAAGGGCTGGGATGTCACCGATCACACTTGGGAACCCGAGGATAACTTGGCTAATGCGCAGGATGCTATTCGGGATTTTAAGCTCTCTCACTCCTCCGCCCCTCACCATGTTCGTGGTGTTACTTTTGCCAAATTCTCTTCGCTATTTAAGCTGTATGAAAATTTCACTGCTACTCCTGACTGTTTCTCTCACCTGGAAGTCGAGACGTAAGAAGGGGGTAGTGTTATGAACTCGTTTCCTTGAACTTAACTACACTATTTACACACTCGTAGTCTGCACTTTTCTTTCTCTTTATTTTGTCACAACAGGTCATGTGACTTCCCCCTGTCTTTCTTTTCTCACGATCACATGACCAGACCTAGACTCCTATGACATCAGATCATGTGACTGGTCTAGACCATGACATCATAGATAAGAGTCTATTATGCTATTGGCTGTACCTTTTGTTATCTATCGTACCACTTCTCATGATATATTAGTCATGTATTAGTAATAGTCTTGGCATGTGTATATATACCTGGGTGTAGCTATGACTGTTCCCCAGTCTAGCTCACTTGGGCATTACCTGGGAATTACCTCAGGCCTGAGCGGGATATCTAGTCCACTTCTCCTATTATCTTCGCCCGTGGTAACCATTCCACATGTATTCCTTTTTCCTCTATAAACGTTGCTAGATGTTATGACCAAGCCCCTGAGGGATTGGGTGGAAGGTATGGAGCTGTTGCTCCACCCGGTGGCAAGGAGCACAGTACTCCTAGGGGTCAGGGATCCTGGAAAGGACTACCAGGAGGGAAGGCCAGAGGACGAAGGAGCTGCAGGAGGAATACTGCAAGGGACGAGGACAAAGGCCACATCTAGTGGGGACGAGGAGGACATCGAGGAATCGATGTGGGACGAGGACGATCAGTCTCAGACTGATGAACTGAGGACTTAATGAAAGTGAGGGGTTCGAGGACGGAGTCCAGGGATGAAGGGAGATCCGAAGGATGGTGGTGGTCACAGTGCCAAACTGAGGATCGATGAAGATGCACACAGTGCAGTGGAGGAAGAAGAGCTAGTATTGGGTTATCGGAGGTATAGACATGAGGGATTGATGGAGATGGGACTAGGCAGGCACGGGAGTGCTATGTCCTAAGTACCGGGTAGGAACTAGCATAAGGAATACTACAAGGAAAGTGCGAGTCTTATATAGTAAGGCGAGCGCAGGAAAGTAGTATCTGTAAGAGGAAGGAAAGAATAAAAGAGATACTAAGGTATATCCCGACGGAGAGCCAAGAGGGGAGACAGAGAGATCTATGTTAAGAATACAACGGACAGCCATGGGTCCGAGGGCAAGAGATCTCTAGTAGGACTACAATGGAGAGCTGTGGGTCCAGGGTAGATGGAAAGAAAGGAATAGGCCATATTAGGATATCCGGCGGTAAAGGGAAGAGGAACACCGGGATTCCGTAAAAGGGACTCGTGTAGGACACGAGGAGAAAGATGATCTAAGATGACGAACCGTGAGGTGAGTCATCGGAAGCAGTAGTCCATGATCCGTGCTAGTGGCGTGGGAATGGCTATGAAAAGGATAATAGTCATGTGAGTAAAAGAATCACATGATAGGTGAAATGTAGTCCATGAGGTTCGGACACCGAAGTGTAGGAATGGCTACAAGGTCTGCTGTGTAGCGAGCATGGGAGTGCAGGCTAGACAGTGAGACGAACAAGGAGTCAAAGGGGTCTACAGGGTAGCGAGCATTAGGAATGCGAGCTAGACTGTGAGATGAAGGAAATAAAAGGGGAAACAAATCGTAACACTAGACATCATATCTAGTTCTTTGTTCCACCTCATCGCCGTTCCCACTCGACCTTAGTTAGTTCTCATTTCAAGTCTGGGGATATGACAGGTGATGAAGGTGGTGGAGGGGTGGGGTTTCTTCAGGTAGGCCTGGACAATGAGTAATGAGGTGGAGTAACAGTGATGGCTTATGCAAAGGTAACTGCTCAATTAAACACTAGTTCTATCATTACAACTGTTCAGATAGGGCCAGGCATAGCTCTTGATGGCCCAACTACAACCTATGGATGTAGTGTCAAGTGCTCAGAGTCAAAGTGGACAAAGATGAGTTGCCTTAGGTGCAGCAACAATATGCAGTCAAGGAAGGAACTACCATTCAACAGTGGGTGGCAGACTGACAAGGACAAGTAACAAGGGGTGGCTTGAAAGCCTGAGGAACAAGGACACAAGGCCTCTCTAGAGGTTGGGACACAATGCTCACAAGAAGTCCTAACCCTTAGAAGAAGGGTATTGAAAGCTAGTCTCAAGACAATCACACAAGGACAAAGCCTTTGTGAAGAGAGATGAGATTGTAGATGGTGGAAGTACAAGAGAGAACTAGCATGAGGAAAAAGAAAAATGACTACAGGGTTTATATAGTATTGGAGCACAGGAAAGAGCTACCAGGAAAGGGAGAATTACATAATCAGAGAGAAAGAAAGGATCTGTGAGTGATGACTAAGGATGGAACATGCTGACAGAGCAAGTGGGGATATGGGAAAGGTGATGACTAAGCATAGTCAGCACATGAAGAAAAACAGTGTTTATGGGGAGTCAAACATGAGCAATACTAGTACAGTGGAAGAAAGGAAAAGGAAATAAATTGTAACAGAGGGTATTTAGCAGCTAAGGCCACCCCCATTACTCTATGTGATTTCCAGGTTGACAATACTAGGGTTGCTAGTCCTGACCCTGAGGCTTTATATAATGCCAAGCCCCTATGCACAGACCAAGCTGTGCCAAGGCCATACATGAATAACTACTTAAATAGATGGCATGTGTGATATAATTAAATATGTGATGTCCAAAGAATGTATCATGTGATCCTAGAAGGTCACATGACCGGAAAGAAAGCGAATCACATGACAGGTCAGGTGACCAGCTGATCATGTGATCTATAGTACAGTAAATAGTGTAATAAAGTGTACAGTCCAAAGCTAATAAGTAAAAAGTGTACAAAAGTGTACCAAAGTGAAAAATTAAGCTAATGAGGACATGTTTTGTAACACATTTCATAGGGCAGTGCCCTTCTCTTTCATTCCATACAGCCTAGACAGCAGTGTTTCATTTCTGCCCATCCTGAGGGTTAGGACTTACTATAGATGGATTTGTATCTTAGATGCTAGCCATACATGTACAAACATAGTTGATAGTATATATATAAGGGCAAAGTCCCCCTCTAGAGAACCTCAGTCTAGTTCTCTTGGAGATTCTCCCACAGGACCTCCTCTAAGCAAACTCAATAGTTCATTCCATCCAGACTAGTGTCTAGACAACCAGGTGCTATACCCTTTAAGCATCCTTTGGGTTGTTTCATAGATCACTTGAAGTTTTCCCTCATCAGACCTCTCCTCTGAGTGATATGAATATCCCTCATCCTAGTATTGAATAGGCAACCTGGTGCACTAGACATCTAGTGCCTTTGAGGTTGTTTCAAAATGTAGTACTTGAGAATCAAACCTGGGCTAGCAGACTGAGTATAGTACAAATAAAGAGGGAGAAAAATCATAACAATAACTATGGGAAGATCTTCTGGATCTCCAATGTAATCTATACTAAACAGCAAAAAGAAATGAAAGATAAACACAAAGATTATGATGTCTGAAAGCATCCTATGGCTATATTCATGTAATGCCTGAAACAACCAAATCCATTAGACATTGTGCCACTAGGGCAAGAGTGTAGCTATTGCTACAGTTGCTAGCAAGATGCATACAGTGGATTGCAAAAGTACAGTATGCCTCATACAAATTACAATGTTATTGTTTGATGACAACCAGCAGGGTACAGTAAACAAGTTAGGCAATTTAGCAAGCACCTTCATAATTGGAGAAATTTTGGACTCTTTTGAGTTCTTAGATTCTCTGAGAGTGATAAGTCCAAATGAAATAATGATAAAGAAAATTAAATATGTATTTGAAATAATACATTAGTAGATCAAATCTTGTTACATAGTTGCATGAAAGTTAGATGTTGTTGTTATATTGCAATAGAACACAATACAAATAAACAATGACAAATCTAATATAAAATGTTTACATTTGCACATTGAATTCCCACATTTCTTCCCTCCCATCAACAATCATAAGTGGTGACTGCTCAAGGTGGGCTTGAACTTGTATTCAATAGTGACACTTAAATCTCACCATTCACTCTGTCCTGTATCTAGCTAGATTTTGTGCTTTGCAGGTATGATCAAAACCCCCAGTTCTTTTTGTATCATACAACAAAGCATATTTTGCTTCAGACTGGACAAAAAATGGCTATCCCTTTGAGTCCCCAACAATCAAAGTATATACATACTTCATCATTGTCCAATACACCACTAGCTCTGCAACCTTACTGTATGCCCACTTCTGCTTCAATCTATTGAGATTAATAACCCAGTTTATGACAGCTACCCCAAGACAGCTCAGTGAGGCAGTGCACAATAAACCTGGCCATCAGGTACCTTCAGAAGTTCCAAAGCAAATGCTCACAACTCTAACCATTTCTTTGAGACATTACCCATGAGTCAAGTACAACCCACCCTGCTTAGTCCAAATAGTGGACAAGTTGCTCATGATGACAACATGAGCTATTTTCCCCCACCCAGCCAAGTGGTATCTAACCTTCCAGCTTGGACACCAGTTAGGACACTAGAAGATGATGAGGGTTCACTAGCTTCGGACGCGGAGGTTGATGAACTTTCAAACAACAACAAAGCAACTGGCTCGCCGACTAAACAGCTGCAATCCAACATTCGGGAAACAGTGAAAGGCATGACTGTTGGACAGGCACCGAAAACGTCGATTGACGCGCAGCCTCCGAAAGCAAGGAGAGCCCGGTTTGACGGCGTTTTCATCCCAACAAGGCCACCGCTCCACTATAAAAGGTATCGCTATCAATCCCAATCGAAGCCGGCACCTGCTTCAAATGCCGTCGTACTCAGCTTAGTAGACGCGTTAGCGCGTACGTTTGATGCGAACAGGCACATCGAGGACCACTTGCCTCGTCGACCTCGCCCGGCGTCACACTGGCGTGATGAAGCGTCGGCAACGCAAACGGATGTAGAAACTACAGAAGCTGAAGACGAGCAACTTCAGTTGAACGCGCGTCTCGCTCGTGTTCCCTTGAAGAGACCGCGACACACGCGAGCGAGCCTCGCGAACGCCTCCGAGACGAATTCCGAGGATACCACTCCTTTTTTGCAGGATATCCCGCCGGCGGAGCGACCGATCAGACGACCGAAGCTAATTCAGTACGACTCAAATCCCGCGTCGGTTGACGCGGCCCTCGGGACGGTACAAGCGCCCATCAGCTGGGATGCTGAATTGGACCTCATTGTCAGAGACGATGACGCTATTCTAGCACAGACCAGATGTACTTCGTCTGTGGATGTCCGTATGGCCGTCGACGGGGATAATCCCACTGCCGGCACTCTCGAAAGGGGTTTCGTGCCCCCTTTGACATTGGTGGGAAATGAGCGGCGTATGCCAGCCCCAGAGGGCCCCAAAGTGGCCGAGCTTACTCCTTATCTCTCTCGTGGAGCAAAATTCAGGCAGCGGTTGGACGCCTTGTTTGGCCAGGATGCGACTATACGAACTGACAGAGGTGCAAGGCCCAGACCCGTAAGTTTTGTTCTGCGAAAACCGAAAATGATGGGCTATACCATGGTGTTAATATGGACATGTTTACAGGCTGACCTCGACTTTTTCGCTCTGTTAGATGAGGCCGATGGAGAACCTACCCCAAACGTCAGCGAGTTGACTGTCTCTGCTAGTTTCGCCTCCACTCCGGAAGAGGACGCGAACGTGATCCCCGGTACCCATATTACGAGCGAATCTCCCGGCATCCCACCCACTGATACCAGTATGGACGAGATGTCCGGAAACGAGCTTAGCGGAGTGGGTTTCCTGACAAAGCCAACGTTCGACCCCGGCGAAGAACGGATGAACGGTTGGATTACCGCTCTTCAGCGCCTCGTCAAGGGCAAAGTACACATCAAGGAAGAGGTAAGCTCGCACATTTAGTTAGGCGCACATCATCAACAGTCAATCCTCATGTAGGATTTGGAGACGTTGAGCATCATCCTCGCCGAGATAGAATCCGTAAAAGATGGCCTGGATGAAAGTGTTCTGATGGTTAGTCCGAATCCAAGGGTCATTGCAATTCGCTCATTGCCAATCCTTCAGATTTCGGAGCTGCGTGAAAGCATCAAGCAACTCTCAGAGCTTTACGAGATACCGTTCGGAGACAGGAATAAGTTGCGCCAGCGCGCCGAGAATATTGCCCGTACATGGTTGTCAAAGGGGAGCCAGGGACTTGTTGCCGGCCCCGCTCTTTAACGTCATACACAAGCCGTGTGTTATACCTAATTCTTATCATTACCCTGAGGTGACACGTTATTCTGGTCGTTGTGGGACACCAACAGCCTATTCAGTGGGGTTGAATCCCCTCGTAGTGATACATTGACCTTGTCCGACCACAAAGACACCGAGGCCCAAGGAATCTCGATAGCATTGTCACTTTCCAATACAGAAGGAGCTGAAAATAGCACTTAAAACCTCCTCTGTACTAACATCCGATCCGGAAACGGTTCCAATTGCACGTGCAGCATATCGCAACGATTCTGCGGCGACGTCGATCTGGGACAGTGCTGTGTAAAATAATCCATCAGTGTACAGGATCCTCAGCGACGAGGGCTTTACGATAGGTCTTAAAATCTTCAAGATGCTTCATTGCAGACTCCAAGTAGTCTCGGTGACGTTCCTGAGTGACGAGCGGGAATTCGTTGAGAGACATTGTTTCGGTGTACCTTGAGTGATTGGTGATGAACAGATGATATGATGATTCAGTAAGCACTCACGCATATCTCTCCTTGAGCACCAGCGCAAGATCGTCCAAAAATTCCTTCGTTCCTTCACCAGAATGGAGGCTTATAGTCCAAAAATGCTGTGCAGTCCCCAAGGGATGCTGGGGTAGAGCATCATACAATGCATTTCGTAAGTCATGGGTGGAAACTTGGGCCAGGTCGGATTTGTTGAGGAGGAAGAGGGTTCCAGGCCTCAGATGGGCGATCACATCATCTGGTATAATGATCTTTACCCCTTCCTCATTTGTTCTTGGTACGATATCGTTGAGAGAGAGGACACAAATTGAGACGTCGGAGATTCCAATACTGCTGCCCTTAACATTGTTCTAGGCGAAAGGAAATGGCACAAGGCTTACACATTACCAGCTCGCTCGACGCCAATCCTCTCGATAGCATCGTCAGTTTTACTCCGAATTCCCGCGGTGTCGCTCAGCACGACAGGTAACCCTCCGATATCGAGAGTGAGACTAAGAATATCACGTGTCGTCCCGGGAATCGGAGATATGATGGCGGCATCCCTCTCAGCTGAGGGACAATGTGTGAACCCAATGATACATGGCGGAGAGAAATAACTTGATGGACAGACCGAGGAAATTGAAAAGACTGCTCTTTCCGACATTTGGAGGTCCAAAGATGGCAAGCTTGATGCCAGACCGGAGAATTTCCCCCCTGCGGTTGTCGGACAAATGGGAATGGATGCAGTCTATGATACCTTGCGCTCGTGTGCAAGCTAGAAACGGTTGTCATTAACCACATCCAGGTGGGCAGGTTACACACAAACCTTGTTCGTACATCTGTTCTTGCCCCAACTCATCAACATCCTCACCAAAGTCGATGAACCCTTCGACATACATGAGACAATCCAGGATTTGTGCCCTCAAAGCCTCAAAGCGAGCTCGCTGCGCGCCCTGTTGCAACCCGACCCATCGGTACGAAGCATCACCGAGTACGAGCTACGATGCATACCGCTGCACCAGACACTGCGACGCGTCTCTGCGCCTCCGTCTCGGCATCAATGAGATCCCGCAAACCTTCTACCTGGGTCAAATCTAACCGGCCACTCTCAAATGCACGTCGAGCGAACTCTCCTGGCTGAGCCGGGCGGCAGTACGGTAACTTTGAGAGCGCTCGGAGGATTGAAGAGAGTACCGCACGACCAGAATGCACTTGCAACTCGATGACATCCTCCGTAGTGAAAGACTTTGGGCCTGTTTGGGTGTAAATGGACCCGCTAAAACTTTTGAGTGAAAATACTCGCCCTTGAAGAAGAGAACCAAGCCATCATCCAATTTCTCCCCAGTGAGAGGGTCGGTGATATGACGAAGTTCCGCAAGCCGGGGAATGGGCGCCTTGTCGATGGTGGACCCATGAATTGGTCGAGTGAGGGCTTCCCGGACCTTGCAAGCGTCGGGCCCTGATACTCTGATGACAGCGACGCCGCCCTTTCCCGGAGGGGTGGATAATGCATAGATAGTTCGCCGCTGGGCGTCGGAGGGCGTCAGATCGCCTGGCCCAGCGACCGAGCGACCAGGATGAAACGATTGATATGAGTAACGAAGAAGGGTATGCGCATGGACGTGCTTGGTGGAATTTCTATGTGGAAAAGATGGGGTGACGGATGGCAAAATGAGCTTTGGCGATGCAAAAAAAGACTGCTTTGATCTGCCACGGACACTTCCAACCAGCCGTCCGACAGTGCTGCAGCTCGAACATGGCCGCACCATATACTCGAGAATGGTCGCGTTCAAGTAGATGCAGGGCTTTCTCACGGAACTACCCTTGGCCTCATTCTACACCTTTAACTCACCTTGCACTTCGCCGTCGATCTCTACGTTCAAGCAGCGTTCGTCATGGGGCAAACACGTTCGTCTTTCCCATCGATACCCAATGCCACCCTTATCACTTGTGAACAGCATCCCAGTTCATGGAGGACATGCAAAAGCGGTCCAATTGTATGTCACTCCCCACGTTTTCACGACCCACAGTGATTCAATGAATAGTCACGTCCGCTGAGCTGGAACGTCTGAAGAAACGCTTCATGAAACTCGATAGGTATGGATCCCGTTCATCGTGGGGTCACCTGTCGCCCACCCGTGCCCAGTGATGGTTCAGGGTCTATTGACCGAGAAGAATTCTTGCAAATACCACAGATCGCCAGTAACCCGTTGGCATCGCGAATGATAGCCATCTTCGATGAAGAGTGCGTACCGCGTGATCAAATACGAATCCTTGCACACACCTAAAGCCTCTCGCTTGATTTTAGTGGCGGGGGGACTGTTGACTTTCAAGAATTCGTCGGTGGCCTAAGCGCTTTCAGTAGCCGTGGTGGCAGAGAGGAAAAGCTGAGATGTCTGTCCCATCCACCGTCCCTTTGTCCTGGTTCTCATCCCTACGACAGTTGCCTTCAAAGTCTATGATGTCGATCGTGATGGCTTTATCTCCAACGGGGAATTATTCCTCGTGCTTAAAATGATGGTCGGCAACAACCTCAAGGTACAGCGTGCCCATCCAGGTCCTACTCACCACCTCGATTGATACCCCGATCTTTCAGGACCAGCAGCTCCAACAGATAGTGGACAAAACGATAATGGAGGGTGATCATGATCGTGATGGAAAACTCAGCTTTGAAGAGTTTGCTCAGATGGTTTCGAACACGGTGAGTTTCGTGACTTGCTCACCATGCGTAGAGACCAATGCCCTGGTATCTGTGCTTGAATAGGATATCGTGAAGCAAATGACTCTGGAGGATTTATTCTAGTTGATAATACATCCTACCCTCGGCGTCGCGCGACACAATACCATGGCTCCACGGAATTGATCAGTCGATAACGGGCGGTACGGCCATTTGTACTACAACACTTTCATTATCACGACCGTATGTTAAGGATCCGCATCCCGAAGAAACTCTAATCCTAGACACCAAGAATTTCAGCCCTGATGTCATCGCCCGATCACTGAGGTGTTTCAAAGGCTTTCTTTTTATGGACCTCCTTATCCAATGGATGCACTGGTTCCTGTTTTCTAATATGCCACTGACCTAGTGAAACCTCTCTTTGAAAACCTCAGACAACCATTCAATTGCATATTATTAATTGCCATACAAAGGATCCGAGCCGTGATACGCTGATCCCTAGCCGCAAACGACCATCCTGATCCATCACGTACCTCCTTTGTTCGGCGAAGCAATAACACAGCCAAGGTTGACCTCCCCATCCTGCTCAACATCAGCAACGTTTCACCTGCCATCACTCACCTGACAGTTACATTTCCGTCAGTCGTGCGGCAGTGCTTCTCGCTCAGAATCGTAGGCAGCAGGGGCTGAGCCATGATGGCCGTTCAGCGTCACGGCGACCACCAACGACCATATTGGCCTAATTGTTCTCGAAAAGATCTATTAGGTCCGGAAACTCGTCCGGCCGTCCTCATGGACATTCGTACCCAGGTGTAAGTACTGCCATTGTTTCACCTGCCATTCTTGCCATTTTATAGCCTGCCTCTGCGCAACGACGGTGAAGACACGTGGCATCATGGCGAGCAGAGAGGGAATATCGCCTTCGTTAGTGCCGGGGAGAAGATAACACCCGATAGTCCCAGCGTCTTGTAACCCCTCCGGGATGTGCCGGGACGTTCGATTTGTCCTTCCGACCCTTAGCTCATGAGGACGGACCCATCGCACTTGAGCATTGAACCCCTTAAGATCTACACAACTTGGCAACTACCATCTCGGCACGGAGATCTACAACTCGACGCAGTTGATGGACCAGATAACGGATCCTTTGGGAAGCAACGAGGACGCCGTCTTGGAGATGCCTGACGGCGGATCCTATAGCCTTGCAGCTACCGCACGATGCTTGATTTGATCTTTTGTTGGGTTCGGGGGTTCTAAACAAACTGGGCTATGCACTTTGTGAAATTGAGGAAACCCATCGCTCGGACTCAAGAGGATCCGGGATGAGGTGCTGTAACGTGTGATTAATATCATGAGACAGAAGGCAATGCAGACAATACCGTACGCAAGAAAATAATTAAGGATCAAGGCGGAATAGTTCACAAGGATGTCGTACATGGTAAAAGAACAACAGTCCAAAAGACGGTAAAAACGTGTACAGATAACAATGAGGGGCACAGGATAAAGCAAAAAATTCTGGGTACTGTGACAATGCACGAGGAGCATCGCTCTGTTTAACCGAAAGCGCCTACCACATCGACATCGACAATTGGTATAGGCTGGATGAAAGTCAGTAACGGACTACCGAGGAAGGGCGCGAAATTTGGAAGTAGGTGGCTCAGAACGGCCTTCTATTCTATGTTTCGCCCGAGCTTGCGCGTTGGCCAGGCACGTGTGAGTGGGCGAATGAACACGACGCAATAGGAGATGTGGGAGTGGGGAAAGAGAAGTGGTGATCATGGTCGTACAACGATGTCAGGAAGTAGATCAGAAAATTGTACACGTCCAGTCATATGGGAGCAGATTGGATGTTGTGGTATGCAGATTACCCTCCAGGTTGTGTGACTATTTTATCATTCCCAGGATGGGACACCCATCATGAAAGGCGAGTGCGAACTCGGCCTGCCTACGTGGCTGAAAAAGGAAGTGTGGGATTGTTGCGTCGACTGCAATGCCTGCAAGTAAAAGGGGTCTGTGGAGGTGAAAAGAGATGGAGCGCAAGCGTCGGTGGGAGAGCTCATGGTTGGCGCTGAGATTGCAGCCGGTGCTATGGTAGGAGGGACCCTCATTGTACCACCGTGAAGATCACCTCTGTAAGGGGATCGTAGACATGCATTCGGGGAGCGCGGGGAATCGGGGGTTATCAAATCTTCCACGGCGCACTCTTCGTCCATCTCTTCGAAGTCGCACGAGCCATCGTCGATGCCTTGTCTCCGTGCGATGGAAGCACTCCGCTTATGAGAGTGGTCTGCGTGTTCTGGAACCGGGAGTGGCCACGAAAACGTGGCGGAGGAGGGTGTCCGAGCGGTAGGAGTAGTGCAATGCTGCACGTTTACCGGATCACGCCGTGCAATGTTCACACTGACACCATGCACGAAGGAAGAAGTATGCGAGGGGGATAGTGACAGCTGGTGGGTCAAAAGGGTCTGTGCGAGCTGGGCCTGGAGAGAAAGCAGGAGTAACGTGCGAGATAAACATCCATGCAAAGCGATGCGGGGTAAATGAATGTATTACCTGAAGCGCAGCGAGGTCAGTTGCTTCCTGGCCGATGTGGTTGGTGGACAAGGAAGCGACAAGGTCGTCGACTGAGACACTCATGACCAGGGGAGGAGGGTCCTCAGAGATGTTTGGAGGGCGGCACAGGAGAACTGCCAGATACTATAAATCAATAACTGCTCCAAACACGCCTCTTCCGGCAGATCCCCGCCGGAACACTCGCCGCGGCGGCCCCGCTTCCCCCGCAAAGCTCGCCAAAACAGCAAAACACGGACACTGGTACACCTCAGTTGCTGTTCGGACACAACCCGCAGTTGCATACTGAGGTGGGCTACGTGTGCCGAGAAATGAGCACAAGCCCGGTTAAGACGGATCCCGTTAAAAATCGAGCGAAAGCGCCTTGGCTGAGTGCGTTACAAATACGATCCCGGCCTGCCACATCACATCGCTACGTGTGGGACGTCCAAGCAAAGCAAGGTAGGGGGAATTCAGTGCATACCCGCTAACCCACATCCTTGACAAATTCGGCTTGGACACCCTGGGCACACTCTGATTGGGGTTTCGGTCACGGCGTCCATAATCAGCCAGCCAGTTAAATAAGCTCCGACAACACTGCGGCCGTGCATCATAGGCATCGGGAGATGTCGGATCTTCTACAGCCTTGTTGTGGGTGCTCCTCCGATCCCACCAGCTTGAGAACGTTTGATCATGACATGGCCACTTGGCATAGCACGACTGAGGATTGATTGGTGATATATACCTGCCCGACGTCGGAGTCTGTCGGAGCGTGGAAAATTATAGGACACTGGTATGAAGAGAGGCTTATGAGGTACTCAATGATAAGCCAGGGTGCTGTTGACAGAGGCAATGATGAGATTGTCTGATTAAATATTCTCATGGTTGTAAACCCATAATTGCAGCACTGATGGACTGGATGCTAAACTTACACATTGTCCAGGATGAAAAAAAATGGTTCATATGTGAATTCAGTGCTATATGGCTTCTTCACAACAAGTGTAGTTTTATCACTGTAAGTGGGATTTTTTGCCAACAACAGGTTGGCACTTGCTCTGGTGGGAAACTGTCCATTTTGCCAAAGTCTCCAGACATTACCTTGCTTGGAAAGTGACTTCCTCCCATATTTCATTCTTGGTATTTGTGTAATATGCTTGATTAGTCTGTAAAGCATGTGCATTGGCAAGAATCAACTTGTGTTGTATATGCTTGCCACATCAAATGTATATTATGTAGAAGATACCTGGTAAATCTGGATATTCTCTATCCACACTACTCCTAGTTTATTCAATTCTTCACTCCCTCCACAACTGGCCCCAAGGGAGCCACAACAGAAGATGATGTCTGAGGTTTGTTGATGTCAACAGCACGGGCTTGTTTCTTCTGCAGGCCTTGTAGGTACTTCAATCCTCCAGCATTGAAGAAGATGACCCCAACACCGACAATCCAGCAGCCATACCATCCCAGACGGGACCATGCCTTCATGGAGTCTTTGAAGGACAACAATATGAAGGGCACAGAGGCGAAGTTCAGCAGTGCTAAGGAAATCAAAGAACCTAAGATGTCATAAATGCGTTTCTCCCAACCAGGTTGTGCTCCTGGAGAGGGCAGGACAAGCGGGCGGAAGCCAGCCCGACATTTTCGACCAACGTAAGTGATGAAACCACCAAGGATAAACGTGAGGTAGTATCCGAACGCGATACCATGCTAGGCACTTCACGTCAGTATTGCACTAATAGCACGGCTTGACCTTACCCAGAATGCACTTGTGACGAAGGTGATCAAGGTACTGTTAAAGCCTGGCTTGTTACCCTTGGGAGTGACACGCTTGTAAACACACTCCCGAAGCCAGATGTTCGTGTTGATGTTCCAGGAATCCAGGAGGACCTTGAAGTTCGAGGGTATCTCAATTTCCAGTATGTTAATATTCGCAGCACCTTCCCAGAGTGATTGTCCTGAAGGCCCAAATCCGGTGAAACCAAGTCCAGTCAAGATGCTCGCTCCCTAGATGACAAGTCAGTTGGTCACATTCTAGCATCAAGTGGTCTCCTACCTCCGTCAAGGTCCAGACAGCATAGTATTTACTACGCTCAACGAACCCATAAAATTGGACGATAGCAACCCTGGAAAGTCTGTTGGATGAGGTACAGCATCAACTTTGAGGCTCGTACCGGTAAGGCAAACTTTGTTCCGCGAACCAGGGTGTTAACGTGATCGCAAAAGTGTAAGACGGAGCCAAAGTCACAAAGAAACCCAAGAACGCGAGTCCCGTCAACATCTTACGATAGGCAACGCGTTTTCTACCGTCCGGGACTGTTCTTCGCATAGGCCTCGTAGATTCGATTGATTGAAACAATGACCCGTCAATGAGTGATATATAAGATGCGTAATCGAGATACGGTCCAACCAAAACCCCAGGAAAGTACAACCTGGTCATGAAAATGGTCAGCAGTATAAGCGCTCGAGACAGGTTGCCTACGAGAATCCAAGGAACTCTAGCAACGTAGGGTATTTTGTGACACGCTTTTGAAGTTGCCACTTATCTAGATCCTACAACAGTCTGACAGTGGGTCGCAAAGGGAGGTACAAGTATGGAAGCAACAAACCTCCTGCGGCCTTCTGCCGTCGTAGACGTTCCACGCAAATGTCGTCAGCTTCATAGTGAGGACCATCTGAGGGCCGGTGATTTCGACCGTATCGTAACTCAGCTCATGGACCACGCGAACGACATGACTACAAGACACCGTCAATATCAACGGAAAAAAAACCTCGAGTTCAAGACATTGCGTACTTGACAGTGAGATGACCCATAACAAAACTAAAAGACCGTTAGCACGGCACAATGGAAACAACCGTGGCCAGACTTGCATAAAAACGATCCATGGCATATTGGGACCTCGGAAATTTGCGGCAATGAAGTAGGTCCCGAGCACGCTACCAAGGAGCTGTAGGAAACCCCACTGAAGATTGAGAACGGGTATAAAGAAAAAGAGGGAAACGAGTATATTGAAAGCATGCTTGAGCGTAGGTTGAGATGATGGTATCCTTATGAACAGACTTCCGAGAGGGTACGCGATCAGGAGACACCAGATGAGCTGCATTTGCAAAAAGGGTGACAACAGCGAATTGCACGACCGAGAAGCAAGTACCTTAATCTGGTCGACAGATGCCCCAAGTGCACTTGCCAGGGAAGAAAACAGGGCATCCATCGTGCAAACCGACGAGTAAGCAGTGGTCAATGGTCAAGGTCAGTTAAAGCGGCAACTTGGCCAGAAAAGCGTGTCTTGGAACAGACCAGTCAAGCGGCTTGCGTACCTGAATTCGATTTCTCACGCACATGTACCTCAGTCGGAAACATAAGTACGAGAACTAATAGCTCATTATTTGTCTTTACTTTGGGTGATGTAGTACACTTGTCCTCGCAGGCTCTTCATTCTCTTGTTCATGTGATATACCTCTCGCTGCCCTCAACAATGCATGCAGACGCGTTCGTGCATTCTCCGCCCCAAGGGGAAATGGCTTTGGGGCTGCTGGAGACGGTGTCTGGATCGAAACAAGGGATGTTTCACTATGCTCCTCTTCGCTCCAATGATCCCTTTCCCCGGTTGGGGGTGTCAGCGATTGGCCTTCGTAGTGCCATGAGGGTGACATCGACAAACGGTCATTGGATGGGGGTACAACAAAACGCAGCTCCAGGCTGCTGGTACTCGTATCCATCGCGCTCCTAAATTCGACCACATCCCGCGCGTCCGCATTCACCGGCATCGTGAATGTCAAGTCCGTAGACATGTTGTCGACGGAATACGTGCTCACAGGAACCATGCTTGTCCGCGATGAGGCAACCTCCGAGCTGCCTGTGAATGGACCCAAGAATTGATCATTGCTGTTTTGGGAGGACTCGGCCGCGTGCGAAGGGCGTGTGATTATACGATCGGGTGCGTATATCGACGAGCCGCGGTAGGATGCCATCCGTCTGCCGAGTGTGACTGTGCTCACCATTGGTGAGTCTTCTATCATCATACGGCCCTTCCGTCCCTGCGCAGTTTGAGAATCGCTTGAAAGTGCATTTGACATGTTCGCGGATCGCCTGTGGGCACGACACCGGAGGATAGTCATACCCAGTGCAAGCGCAATAATGAATAGCGCTCCAAGCACCGGGATGAGAATGTCGAGTAATAGACTGGTAGTTACTTGTCTGCAACGGGTCACGAGCGCAGAACGAAATGCACATACCCGTTAGAAGCCGACGAACTACTAAGAGACTCAGATGGATGACTGCTAATGGTCGGAACAACTATGAGGCTCCCCGATGTTGTCGTTGTCAGACAGCTGTACCCTGGCTGAGTGGTTTGATTGATGGTGTGACTTGAAGCAGAAACATCCTGTTGTTGACCTTTCGGCGGCTTGGTGGCAGCGTGGCCATGCGTACTTGCACTAAGAGGGATCGTGAATCATCTTTCCCGACGTCGATATCCGACGTGATTTCTCACCTCTCGGTACTGGTGCTTATCTCATCGGCAACGCTAGAAATGCGAGTAGGGCTTGACGTCGGTACTCTTGTTAAAGCGAGTTCTGGTGCAGAATCCGAAGCAGAAATACCAGTAGCATGGTCTCCATGGATTGCAATGGAAGCCGTCCGCCCAGAGCTTGTATCCAATGCAGCGGATACGGATGAAAGGCTCGTATATCCACTACGAGTAGCCAAAACGGGGCCGGCACTTCCCGAACGCGTTGGATGATACGCCGCGGGGGTCGACAACCTCGAGACTGGGCTTGGGAGCAAGGCACTCGGGACCGCTTTTGCGGACGTATTGGGGGACGAAGTACCTGGTTGGACAAAAGAAGGCAACACATCAAGAGCTCTTGTTGCGCTGGCTGTGGATGTCTCAGGTAAATATACAGTCGATGAACCATCGTGGCCAACACTAGAAGCAGATGTGCTGGATGCGCTGCCAGTGGGGATGGTCGGATTCGGAGATTGTGAAGACGTCAGTGGTTTGCCGTGGCCGTCCGCGGCGGTGACAAAACTTGAGGTCGATGGTGATAGGGAAGACGGTTGGATGCGGATGGCTGATGGAGAGATGGGGCTGGCCGAAAACGAGGTCTACTTAAAGCATGACATATCTGAGTGTGTGTGGAGATCCTTAACTTACGGAATGCACAACGGGCAGACCGGCCGAATGACCAACACCAGGACCAGATCCTGGCATACTTGCACAGGCTCTCCGAGTCTAAGACCCCTGGACTAGATGGAGGGAATGTGAAACGTCCACGAATCCATCCAGGATATCAAGTGGGGCCTTATTAGGATCGGATATTCGGGATTGTAGGCACGGCTTGCGAGGGAACGGCATCAAAGTGCTCCACATGTACAGGGACACGCCCGCATTATTTGTGGCAGCGCGTGAATATGTTTCGTCGCAGGTAGCACCGCGGGAGTTGATCACTATGGGTGGAACGTGGTCCACGGCCCGAACGATCACCCAGCGACTAAAAACTCGCCTTTAAGCTTGCCATCTGCTCGATGACCCTTGTCAGCACGAGAAATGTATAGTAGTTGCATCGAAAGATTGTCGGCGGGAGCTTGCACTGTTCCGTATGCCAATGTTTTGTCACCGCTACTCAACAAGTGGTAAAGCCTGTGAGTAAAAATCCTGAGATAAACTTATCATTGATGCACGACCATCTGATGGATAGATGTGCTGTTGATGTACCACAATCCGCATGCAGTTCGTCGACAATGGGGGAAGAAAATGCAAGTAACCTTGGAGTTGTCGTGGGAGATGTTTCTCAGGGTGATTCCTTGGAAATTTACTCAGCCGACGCAAGAACTTGAAGTACATACGATTAAGTCCTGGTCGATTCAAGCGACGAAATAACAGACAGGACTTGCATAGTGACACCGAAAAAAGAGTCCCCTGCTAATTGGAACTAAGAGATTTGAATAAAGCGAACAAAGGGTGAAGCCATCGAACAGACGTGTCGAAAGGTAACTGCCATATGACCAAAAATCTCAGCGATGGGCGGCTTGCGACAGCTCTTCTACGATGTAATTTCTCGTATCCCCATTTGCACTGGTATCCCAGAAAGGCTGAAAATCGAAAGACACAAAATCCAAAAGCGAGCCTGCACGTGAATCCGAATGTGCAGCGATACCGGACGATTTGAAGTCAAAGTGTGGACGATAAACCGCAAGATGAGCGAGCAGATGGCAGACCAGGATAAACAATAGCAACGAGATGAACAAGGTGGTTCTGGCTTTGAACGGTAATTGACCGTGGAAAGAAGAAAGCCGTGTGATGCGCTCGCGCAGCGAGGGCTTGGG
Organism: Sutorius aff. eximius; assembly: GCA_038088915.1. Lineage (NCBI taxonomy): Eukaryota > Fungi > Basidiomycota > Agaricomycetes > Boletales > Boletaceae > Sutorius > Sutorius aff. eximius. The sequence continues at coordinate 19,935 of JBBPJV010000228.1, forward strand.
AGGCGGGGTGAGAAAAGCAATGTAATACTCGGGAGTGTCGAGCGAGGGCGAGGATGGAGTCACAATAATGGCCGGGAGCGGCGACTTCTCTGTTGCTCGTGAAAGTGAAAGATCTGGCGTGTCATCAATAATGCATTCCCACTGTACCATACGTCATATTTTACCAAGCGGTGCAGGAATCAGATGATGATCGAGATGTTGTGGAAGTCTATGAAGTCGGGCTGACGACCAATTCAGCACTGAGGACTGAACATTCACCGGCACTCAACCGGAGACTTACCACCAGAAGACATGACGGAGGTTCAAAAAACGGCAACTAGTCGAAGTTATTTCAGAGCGAGGCCTGGAAGGCGAATGTTTGTCGAGAAGGATGAATGAATGTGATTTGAAAAGAGTGTGAGGGTTTTGTTGGGTGGAAACACGAGTCGACGGGGAGCGATGAGTGAGAGCAACGAACTGCGGGAGTGTCGGATCTGCTGATTAGTAACCGTTGCTGGTTACCAGCCTAAAAAACATATCCAGAATAGGAAATCCTCCATCCATCATGTCGCTCCGCCAGTCATCCTCTCTTGAATTCACAAATCAGATCTTGCACAGAACGTCTCTTCCGGGAGAGAACTATGTCTTATCACTGGCGTCTATAGCCAGTCTCTACGCCGCCTCCGCGTCTTCGCCATCGAACCAGATCCATCTCCTTGACAGAGCTACCCTGCAAAGCATATGTGTCCTCAACGGCCATGTACAGGCAACCACTCAACTGCGTACTGTTCGTGGTTTAGGCCCGTCCACTCGCGAGACTCTTCTTTCTTCTGGTAAGGATGGCTGCGTGATCGCATGGGACGAAAGAAGTGGATCGGCCAGTATTAAGAGTGGGTCTTCCATATCCGCCTCTAGAAAACGCCTACCTTAACAACTCAAAGATTTTGCTTGATACCAGTGGAGTCATCCAGACCGCGTCCTCTTCTTTGTTGCGACGCGTCGGACGACGGTTTACTCGTCGCTGCGGGGACTGACCTGCAAAAAGAGGATGCGTTCATCACCTACTGGTCCGTCCTGTACTGAGGCCAGGACGTTCCAGATACCTTACCTTTAGTCCTCCGTTTCAAGGGATCCAAGAAATCCAGTAGCACAACTACGCTCTCATGGTTCAACGCACTCTGACGATATCACTGCGGTCCATTTCTCCAACAGTGAAAACTCATCGAACACTAACAAGGTGCTGCTATCAATTTCGTCCGATGGACTGGTTAGCACTTCAAATGCTCTTGAAGCGGATGAAGACGAAGCTGTACTGCACGTCGGAAATTGGGGCTGCAGTATCTCGCAGGGTGGATGGATCAGCAATGCCCGAGAGACACGTATCTGGGCAGCCAGCGACATGGAGACATTCAGTTGCTGGTCAAGCCAGGTTTGCTTTTCCAAATGATCAACGAAGAATTATCTCATCGTAGCATCTAGCTGGACCGACTTTTGGCCGTGGATATTCGCGAGCCCTCACTGCATCATGGGCATACTTGGGTAACCGATTATCTTATCAAGGGACATGCTACACGCAAAGCGGAAAACGGACTTGGGGTGTTCGTTGGATCTAACGAGTTCAGCCTCTTTACTTTGTTCGAACGAGATATCGTCTAATCACCTCGTTAGGGGAGACGTGGCTTTGATCACTAGCAACGATTTATCTAATGCAACGGCTCCATGGACGATACACTCTGTGTGGGCTGATGGCCATTCAGGGATTGTGCGTTCCCTTTATTGGGATGAAGAGGTGCAACGCATGGTTTGCTCTCTATTCTTCAGCTGACAGTTTCCAGCACAACGTCCTCGTTACTGGCGGTGAAGATTCAAACGTAATCACATGGAGAATCAAAGACCCGAGCCTTCTTGAATTTGCGACGCCCGATCAGTTAGATGATCCCATGGAGACGGAGGTACCGAGCTTGAAAAGGGAATGGGAGGGTGTAGTGGATGACAATCAGGAAGTTAGCCCAGTGAGTATCTGACTCCGCAACGAAAGAATGTCCATCGACCGTCGCTTCCAGAATGGCAAGCGGGTGAGACGGTAGCCAGCGTTTATTCATTGCGCAAAAATCCATTGTTTGTTGGGTTCTACCATCTGTAGAATAATGCATATATGCATCGATGTGACGGCCCCGCTAGTTGCTTAACGATTGATGCGTTCGGTGCGTTCGAGGATATACCATATGCAGAGATGAGGCGTACATGCGTAGCGGCTAACGGAACAATATTTCATAGCAATACCCATATTGCATATCCTCGATCTGACATGCCCTCGTCCGACTGGTGTCGATGTTGTGCACTGCTTATACTTTGAAACCACGAGACTTTCGGCGACCACGGGCACGCTCGAACTATTACCGAAGTGATGAAGGCAATATCGACATGCAAACGTAGGGTGACTTACTTTGCGACCCTTGGAAATGGTATAGGGTTTCTTGTGCTTGTGAGGACCCATACCAAAGTGCTTGACAGCCTCACGAGTGTTCCTCTTGCCTCTTAGAAGCACTGTATTTGCACCAGTAGGCGAGCGCAGGGCAAGCTGATCCAAAGTTATAGCCTCTCCACCAGCTTTGAGGATACGGCCCTTTGCTGCTTGAGAGAAGCGAAGGGCAGCCACGGTTAGCTTTGGGACCTCAAGGAAGCGAATGTCATCGGTGACAGTCCCAACAGTTACGACGATTTTAGAGGCGAGGTCTGGAGTGGCAGACGTCTCCTTGACAATTCTTGACAGCGAAATCGGCGGGCGATTGATTTTGGAGAGGAAAAGGCGGTGGAGAATTGCCTATAGAAGGGCGGACAATGAGCCTAAGCTACAACATCGAATTAGGGTCGGAGTTACGAGACCTTGTTGAATTTCGAATCGGTACGACGTGCGAGGAAACGGTACAACTACGGCAAAATCAGCACCAACCCTTTCAACGATTAACACAAATATACCTTGACCAGCAAGAGGAGGTAGGGATCCTCACTCTTTGGGGCGGTTCGTTGGGCCTTCTTGACGTGGTGGGCTTTGATATCAATACCCTGGACAGAGGATACGCAGTGAGGCCACGCCTTGACGACGTCCGGAACGATGGACTGACCATCTTGGACTTGTTGATGTGTGCTGATGGGTATGTGGAATGCTACAACGATGGGGGCTTACAAAACTGTACAGTACTAAAATATAAGGTTCATGTTTGCGGTGTCTGAATGTGAATCTGAACTTGGATACAAACCCATACAAACACAGACAAATTTTTTCTTCAAACTCCAACTGTCATGGTGCGTCCAACTGGCTAAAGAGCATCAGCCAACTGAACTTTTTTCACCCTTGTTTATAGTCGCAATACGGTGAAGCTGCAGCTCCTCCAGTGGACCCATACTCTGACGCTTACAACGCTCCGGCACCAGCTACCTCAGAAACTCGCGACCGTGAAGCCCCTCGCGCGCGGTCTCGCTCCCGTAGCCCCGCACGCAGCAACAATGGTTATAGGAGCCCTCCTTATCGTCGCAAGTCCCCACCCCCGAAACGTCCTTCGCATGCTCCCATTGTACGTTGCGTTTTCTCTGTTGCTTTTCTCGACCTCATTCGGCAAAGCAGGCGCCTAATCCATCCGCGGTGTTGGGTGTGTTTGGCTTGAGTATCAGAACCCAAGAACGGGATTTAGATGAAGAATTCAGTCGATTCGGAAGAGTCGAAAAAGTGACGATTGTCTACGACCAGAGGGTATGTCCACATACCCTCCACAGGAGGTGACAAACCCTTGACCCACGTTACGCAGTCCGACCGTTCCCGTGGCTTTGGTTTCATCAAAATGTCAAGCGTGGAAGAGGCAACACGTTGCATTCAGGAACTCAACGGCATCGTTAGTCATGTGAATTGCCTTCGTTTGCCGTTGCTGAGCCCATTGCAGGAGCTGAATGGGCGTCGCATTCGAGTTGATTATTCGGTTACCGACCGCCCTCATGCACCCACTCCAGGAGAATACATGGGTCATCGTCGCTCTCACAGGGACACGTATTCGAGCCGTGAATATCGTGACTCGTACCGTGACTCATACCGCGACCGGGACCGGGACCACCGTCGTCATGATCGTGACAGGGACCGAGACCCCTATGGTCGTGATTACCGTGACTGGCGTGACCGTCGTAGTCCGCCTGCTCGCAGTGGACGTTACTCACCCGATTACAGGAGGCGTAAGAGTTACTCAAGAAGCCCACCGAGAGGTAGCAGTCCTCGCAGGGATTACGATGGCCCATCCAACGGCGCCTCTAATTCCTCTAACCATGCTGAAAATGGTGGTCGTTGGTGAAAGAACCCGCACCAGAACGTGTCGTGTTTCTGTCTTTGTCTGTCTGTTTCTCGCAAAGGATCGGGCACGTACAAGTGAAGGATTCATGGCGGACACCTTGGCCACCACACTTCAAGTTTGTCAAAGTTTCTCGTTACTTCCTGCCTCGAAGAAGGCAGCACCTGGTTCGGTATATCAGAAAAAAATCAAGTCTCAAGTATTCTTTCGTGCTCAACTTTTCTTGCTTGTATTCCCACCATCATGCCTTTCGTATCGCTCTACTACTTTGTGTTACACTATCAAGTATTGGTGAAGACGCGCATGGTCAAGTTTACGATGTGTCGGTAATACATGCATGAAGACTTGTCAAGGTTTCGAATGCAAGGGTACTGAAACACCGCTACTGGCGGCTGGCGATGGCTTGTGCCCCACCTCGTCGCAATGTTACTCGTCTGAACTGAGATAACCAAGGACAAGGACTTCGAGGCTGCGGCGCAATGCACTTGGGCAGGCGATTACGCGATACCTGGTGGTATTCTCGACGCCAGATTGGTGGACATGCGGGTGCCTGTCCGCTGGACATGGCCCGACTGGATACCCGATTAGATCTATGTACTACACACCTGTATTCCCTCGCAATAACAATCGTACCCAATATCTTTCGATGGTAGTCCATGATACGCAGTAAAAAAACGGACATACGGGAGGCGGGCCAGCGTATGTAATATCTATGACTAATATGTGTGGCTATGTAGCTTTTCCCTACTACTGCATAGATTGCGCCGTGCAATCCTCACGTTCGGTGCCGCGACCATGTCATGTGATGGCACGCTTTCACGCAACATGGAGTAGGTTAACATAGTGTTAATCTATTCTATTCAATGCATGGAATGTGCATGCATATACGCATATATGCTAGGGTGAAAGCGCATAGAGTCCGGTACGTCTTCTCCTTCCTTTCCTTCACTTGCTTATACAGATGTGGTAGACCCAGCCAAAGGACTGGTGTGTCTACCACAAGTACTGCCATGGCTCCTATACCCAGCTCAATACTCTAAGCACATAGTACTGCCATCGATGTGAGGCTGCCAAAGATGAACACAGTGATCTTCAGCTTGCAAGGTGGTCTGAGCACTTTTGTGTGTTTATCAGCACCATGTCTGCCAGTACTCCCTTGAACTCGTCTCAAAAGCAACCAAGCAAAGGGGGCTGGGCCCAATAAAGCCAATCTGCCGGCCAACCGTCCTCGCACACCATCATATAATTCCCTCGTATGTCTATCCAGCATTGACATACTAGGACTTATCTTACTCTCAAACCTACAGACAGACCGCCCTAATCATCAAATGGATGACCAGGGTGGCGGGTTTACCCACAACAATCCTGACGGTCGAGCGAACGAGGGTGGAAATCACGGCTCCAATGGTCAAATGAATGACAAGAACCCGACCCCAATGGTCGAGTGAACAAACCTGGAAACCAAGACCCCGATGGCCGAGCGGACAAGCATGGAGATCACCACCCTGGTGGTCGAGCAAGTGAGTCTGGAGACCAACGCTAAACTACAATAGAGACTATGCTGACAACTCCTTTTGTCTGCAGTTACCACTGATGAGAAGATCACTGAACAGGCTGTGCAGGCAGCATGTGACACAAACAGAAAGTCGCTGCCACCCACACTACCTTCTTCCATGGAGATGACATCACTGGCGGTGGATGTCAACACACACAGGGCTGCAGACAGTACCAAGACTGCAAACATCTGTGCCAAAAGGTGGGAAGAAGCCATGGAGACCCCCTTCCAACAAAGGCGCAAGGCGGGTTAAATATTTTTGACGCTGTTCTCGGCCAAGGCCCTCGTTTAGGACACTATGTATGCACCACTACCAGATTTGGACGGATAGGCGGCTCCCTAGACGAATTTAACAAGCATTACGATACTCTGACCGAGGAGGCGAAGGCAGTGAGTAATCTATTCTGATATGTACTCGAAACAACTAATCCCAGTGGCAGAAATACAAGGATGGAGTGAAGACACTGGCAATGTCCAGCCTATCCTCCTCATTACCATCCTGACGCTGTTTTTTGCAGGTCGAAAGCAAGGCTTGGGTCAGTGGACAAGCGGAGGTGATCACCAAATTCTCGAGCTTCCCTATGCACTGGGAGGATCACAAGTTACCAGCAGGCAGTGGGGTGGAGTGGGCAGTAGGCAGGGCAGGTACCGCCATGTGCAGTGGCCTGTGGGTGGTATGCAAGTTGGACGGCAGGCGGGATGGGTGTAGTGGCGGCGCGCGGGACAGGTGCGCGGGACGCTACTACTTATACATAGCTGTACATAGCTAGCACTGCAACCACACAATGTTCCCTGCACATAGAGTGGCCTAGGAATATATATGAAATTACCAAAGCTATGCAGATATATGTAAAAACTATCCCACAGCAGGGTATAGGTCCGGGTACACTGGCATACCAAAAAAGCTAGGCCCAGTTGCATGTTGGTAGATGAACGTAGGTCGCGCTCTGCCATATGTTTGGGTACGTGTACCTACTTCTACATGTGCCCGTTTCTCATTGGGATGCATGATACCCAACAAGCATTGTTTGCGCCAACCAACGTACACTTCTCGTATGTAAATATGTACATCGAATACCCCAGCCGCGAAAAAAGTCTATAACTCAATATCGCGTAAAATTGTCCCAAAGTTCTATTAACCAATAAGTGCAATGCTGTTCGTGAACGTCAAAAAATCTGAGATTGAATGTATACTAGATGGTGTCCAGACGGTAAAAGTGGAAATAGGTAGAAGGGTGTCCATCGCGTATGTCATATGCTGCTCAAGGTACAATATGCAAGTGGGTGCAGAGAAGAAGAGTCACGCGCGAACCTGGACCAAGCGTGACGTGTCCGCGGTATCTTGTCGTCCAATATTCTGGAGGTAAAAGAGGGGGGGAAGGGGGGGGAAGGAAAAAGATGATCGCGCGTGAAAATCATGAGATGCTGTCGTCATTCGACTCGTCCAAAAAAGCGCGGTTAAAAAGGAGGTAACGCGCCTGGTCATCCAACCGAGTATCCCTATGCGGCCACTCGGGTTACGATCGTCCCACCATACTCGAGGCCTCCCCCTGGGACGAAAACGTCCGGCGTGTTCTCAAACATGATAACTTTGCCCGACAGCCCCTCCTCGATGGCGTCCGCCACTACCGATGCCGCCCGCTTCTTTCCCTTGTCCCTGCGCCGTGTGTTCACAAAGTCGGCGGGCCCGATCATGGGTTTCACCCCAGCGGACGATGCCATCCGCATCACGGCGCACAATGTGTCGTGCACGTCGCTCCCTTCCCAGTCAACATCGGAGACGACGTTCACCCATGAGTAGTTGACTGGCCGAGGTTTCGCCTTTGTCTTTTTGTCCTTTCCGTTCCCGTTTGTCACGGCTTCGTGGTAGCCGCTGTCCTCGGGTGGATGCTGGTCCTTGGCGCTTCCAAGGCGCAGCGCCCGCACACCGGCGCGGAAGTGGTCACCAGCCGTCGACACCACGCGGTCAGGTATGTCGCCCACGAGCGTCGTAAACTGTGCATCGACATCTTGGCGTGATGGATCGCGAATAGGTCGACTAAGTAGTAGCCTGCCTGCGTTCCAGATTTCACGGCCACCCATGGTATCCAAAATTGCGTCGAGCCGAACACGGGACCGGGTCAAGTACGATAGGAGGGACACGATGGAGCCTTGTTCGGAATCATATGGCGTGAGTGGTAATGGGGTGAAGGAGTAAGGCGTCGTGAATGCATTCTGGTGGGATGATGACGAGGGGGGCGACGAAAGCTGTCCTAACGAGACCCCATGGGAGTAGGGTGAAGACAATGGGGTGGAGGTGGTGGACCTAGAGAATGGCGAGGGCGAAATGCTCGGGGAAGAAGAGGGGGATCGAGGGAACTGAACAGAAGGCGATGACCAAGACGACATGACTTCCAATGCCGTGTTTGAGGCATCAAACAGAGCAGAAAGGGGCATCAACGTTACTGGGACAAAGAGCACTTCGTCCACCCCCCATTCACGCAATCGGTCTTCAATGCGGCGCAGTATGTTCCTTTGGTGATCGAGCTCTCTTTCTTCCTCCTCGTCTTTCAGTTCGCCCGGTAGTTCTGACCGGGCGCCCGGTAACACGAACGGTACGGGCACGTGGGCCCAAACGGACCATCCTTCGCGAACGAGCATTTGGGAGGCGAGTGCACCTGCTCCGTCGTGCGCACGGAGTACGAGGGCACGCGGCCTCGAGTCCGAAGGCTGGACTTGCGTAGTGAGGTCTTCCTGACCTCCGCCTGCGATAAAGTCATGCTTGTCACTACGAGGGGGTAAAATGGGGTGCAATTCGTTGTGGGAATTACCATGCGGCAGTTGTGACTTCCCCATACTCTGCGTAATCTGATGGAACGTGCGGACGGCACGGTACGCAGGAACCCCGCACAACGGCAAAAGAGCAAGCTCATCAACCGTGAGGCATTCCTCGTCAACGGGGGGTGGTGATGAGCCGTGTCGCCTGGAAACATCACCGTCCGCTTCGTTCGCTACCTCCGTCAGGCGAACGGAAGTAAACGAAGCTCTCAAATGCATAAACGGATTGGGAACGCGATGAACACGATGCCGATCAGCGAGTATGAACTCAGCCAATGCACCACACTAGATTGGCTGTGTCAATATTACTAGACTGGGAGTGCAATGGCTAACCTTGTGGACAGACATCAATCCAACAACCCAGTCCCCGCGTTTCGCCGCGTCTGCGCCGACTTCCCAGCCAACCTCCAAAACGCGACCAACAAACGAACGGCCGGGAATGTATCCCACGGGTGGGCATCGCCCCTTGTCCTTCTCGCTTGTCTTCAGTATCTTTGTTCCATACGGGGCACCAGCAAGTGATGAGCTGGCACGGGGAGGGTGTATACCCGTGAGACGCGCATCCGTTGCATCTAAACCGACGCCCCAGACCTGCACCAGGACAGAACCACCGCCAACGTAAACAGGGGGCGTGCGGTAAGCGGTAAAGCCAAGCGGGGAGCCTGTATCCGCTTGGTGATTCTTGCCTTTGCTCGGGGATGGTGGCTTATCTTTAGAGAACCACGCTGTGCCAAATACGCTTCTGCGGGATTTATGGAACTTGCGGACTGTTCCAGAATCCGCCGCAATACCACGGACAACCTCGACGCTGGCCATGGTTGTCTGGGCGAGACGTACGCGGGATAGATCGACCTGATCACCAAAGCCGAGTCCCACACCTATACTATCGCGTACGGTGACGCCAGTGGGACGGGCTGTGCCGATTTTCCAGACTCGATTGGATTGGTCGAGTGCCAAGGAGGGCGAGGACGCAGCGTGAGGGAGGACGAGATTGGCGTAGCCACGGGTGCCAGAAGAAGGCAAGGTATTATGTGAATCTGAAACGGAGACATGGGCAGCAAGGGCGTCGAGCACATCCGGAGCGGGTACGGTATATGGCGATTTCGAGGTTGAGGTAGTCGCAAGAGACAATGTGCTGGTGCTGAGAGGGCGCGATGCTGGGCTGTGTGCACGTCGCCGACTTGAAGCGAGGGATGGATCGGGATTGGAAGTCCTACGAGATGTGTCAGGTGCCTGATCATTGGCAAGCAAGGGCGGAGACGAGAAGCTGCGTTGTCTGGTGAGCTTGGGTGAGCGAAGCGGAGAAGACACGCGTGGCTTATGGTATGCATCTCGCGGGTGATCAGGCGAACTAGATGTGGACACGGCGCGTTTTTGTGGGACCGGGGTATCATGAACGCAGGAAAGAGAGGGATCGAGGTCCAAGTCTTCCTCGACCTCGAGCAAGGCGGTCATACCGACGACCGAGCGTGCGGTGCTGACCTTTGCCTTACTGATACCCTTGGACTTGGATGGGCGGGTCGGAGGAGGATGGGGAAGAGACGCAGAGAGGCGGGAGGGGAGGGAGGAGGCAGAGCGGGATGCGGGGATCTGTATGGTCGGGGGGGCACTGCGGCGCTTGGAAGCCTTTGACTTGAGTTTAGAGCCGTCGGCGCGGGGTGCAACGAGCCAGCGAACGTCTCTTGCCCAGTCCTCGTCGGTGTACGTAAGCTTGCGGTCGGTGAGACGAGGCATGTTGAGGGCCACGTGGTCGGGAACTGAGGCGGAGGGTCGGACGGGGTCGTACAGCGAAAGGGCGGAGGAAGCGGCGGATGTGGAGGGAGTGACCGAAGGTGTGTTTGGGGAGGAGTTGAGGGGGGACGAGGCGGGTGTGAAGAAGGGCTCGTCGAGGTCGTGCGAGGTTCGGAGGTCAAGCTGGAGAAAGGGAGGTTAGGAGGGGAATGTGTATGTCCTCGGACAGACCTGGGGTGGTTCTTCGAGTGTTCCACAGGATGAGCGCGTGTTCTGGATATCGTAGGCAGTCGTGGGTGCCGAGTACCGCTGTGAGGGTCGTCCTAGGACCTTTTGGAAGAAGGTGGGTTTCGCCATCGCCGGGGACGACGACGAGGGCGGCGGGGAATAGGAAGCGAAGGAGGGACGTTGGGTGGATGAAAAGGAGGAAGATGAGCGATGCGTTGATGGATCGCACGCGGTTTTGTTTTGCCAAATCCAGTCTGATACAAAACGACTGACGTCACACTATTCCGTCAACTCCTCCTCCTCCTCCTCCTCCCCCCTTTCCTCCCCCTCCCCCTCCTCTTCTCCCCACACCACATCCCACTCGATATCACGCTCGTCGATCACACTCGCGGCCATCCTCACCAGCTTCTCGCTCCGCAGCCCCTTCCTACTCTTCACCGCACTCAACACCGCAGCATCCCCTTCCATTGTCTCTCCAGACGCTCTCCCAGGCATGCTATATCGCATCAACTTGCCTGCGCTCCAATCATGCAAAACAATCCGCGCCGCTCCCGCATGATCCAGCACGCCTCCCTGTTACGCCATAAGCGCCAAATATCAACAGATCCAGCTCGGTTACCCTACCTTTTTCACCAGCCCACTCACCCGTGCTAGCCCAGCAAGAAACCCCGTGACGTCCCCCGGCAAAAATCCAGGTAAACTGTATGCCAGCATCAGGCCTTGCGTGTCCCCGTGCGTCACGATATGTGTCACTATCCGCACAGTTAGCACGTAACCCCTTTTGCGCCCCCTTCACAAACCTGCAGATAGTGGGTCTTTCAACCGGTCGATCCGACCCCGACACCGCAACAGAACATCATGCGCCCGCTTCGCCTCTCTTTCCTCGTTCGTCCAAGACGTTGCGCGAACAAATTGCAGTCCAGGCGTGTCAATGAACCTCACTCTCTGTCCATCTTTCCCGGGCATCGTCATAACTACCTCTTGTGCGCTCGTCGTAGTGTACGGCCCCCTGGCAGATGCTGCCGTGTGCGTATTGTATATCGAGAGTATATTAGAGCCGAGAATCGAATTGATAACCGCCGATTTGCCCGACTAGTGCCCGCGAGATAAGATACCGATCCAGATCCCAGTTTGATACTCACGTTAGTCACCCCAGTCACGGCAACAACTAGTTCCTTTCCATTTCTCGCGTCTGCCAAATTATCAAGATGTGTCCATAGACCAGCAAGCCCTAGGGCGTCATCCTGGGGCACCGGCTTGGGATTCTTGTTTCGCGTTTCAAACACTGTTCCAGTGGGCAGGAATGCCGATGAAACCCGGAATGGTAAAACAGTGAATGATGTCCGCAGATGTACAAGCCACTGCACGAGCGATTCCCGTGGCACGGTATCTATAACAGTATCAGCCTCTGAGAACCCCGACCACATGTACGACGCACCTATTTTGTTCAGTAACACCGTGAGCTTGGCATGTGCTGCGGTTTCCAGTGCATCACTTATCCCCGCGGCAGGATCTCGTGCATCGACCACGTGCAGCACCACGTCCGCCTTTTGCACAACGCCACGCAACGTCGAAGGACCGGGGAAGACGGGTATGGCGGGTGTCCGTTCTCCAACAACATTCTTGTCCTCTTTGTATTTTGGTTTGGGGGCTGGTTTCAATGACATGATCCCATCGAACCCTTGTCCATCTTGTTCGTCAGCATTCATATCTTCCGGAACTGGACTCTTCTCAGGGTCATGGCTACCTTCACCTGCTGCGGCTGCGCGTTTTTCCTCTTTCCGGCGCTGCCTCTCTGCAGCCACCTATGGTAAGATGATTAATATGCGGCACGGAGGACAGACCGGACGTGAGCACACCTGACGTCGCTGTTCCGCGACCTCTGCGAGAATTTGATCCTTGTACGGAAAATTGTTCGGAATGCCCGGATCCTTTTTCGATTTCTTGTGCACGACTGCGAACAGCGATCAGCAAAGGTCGAGAACGACATGCAGACGCAACGCACCCTTTCTGGCAGCCTTGTCCTTTCGCGCCTGTTTCTTGGCCTTTTTGTGGTGTTCAAAAACCTTGTGTTTGATGCTTTCCCGATGGCGGGTCGTACCGCGCCTGGACGTCTCTGTGTGGTCTGATGAGCGGCGTTGAGCTCGTCGTGACGGACGACGTACTCTTTCGAATCCGAGGCATATGGCGGAGGGCAAAAGTGCTAGATGTTACCTAATCGATCTACCCTTTCTTCATGGCCAGTTTCGACCCCAAACGCCATGTCGGTGTCCATCCCGAACGCGTCTCGCATGTCTCCTCGACAGACTATCCGGGACACCGTCCAGAGCAGGAAAATGCTTGGAATCTCGCCCTGTTTCAACGGGTGGGTGAAACCTTGCCCATGTAGACATGTGTATTCACCCCAGCAGACATTGACTGTCCGCGTCGAGCGTCTCTCGAATCGCTCCATCGAGTTTGATCTCGTTGGCGTCGACGCCTCCATCGCCAATG
>JBBPJV010000229.1:0-33027 GCA_038088915.1 Sutorius aff. eximius
GGGAAACGACGGTAGCGCGCCTTTTGGGTTTGCACGAGGCCTCTGGATGTTGGAAACCTCATTCTCCGATTCGTTGCGCATTTCTCCAGAGCCACCAACATTTGAGTCCGGTTCGCTCTCGACCGCTCTCCGCCTTTTCTTTGGGAGTTGAACGAGTTGCTCCATGTCAATCGACCCTTCTTCCTTCGTGCCATCACCGTCGACCCCAACTGCGATTCCGTCATCATCGTGTTGTCGCACGTCCTCTTCAGATCCCGAACTTGTTTTGGGAACATCCCCTGGTTTCCGAGGTGTTGAAGACTTGCGTACCTTTCTCCGTAATTTTTTGCGTTTCAGGTATCTAGCTTTTGCCTTGGTCTTGGTCTTCAAGGTTTTAGCACTTGAGGTCGGGACTTCACCACTAGTACACTTACTTTTGAGACTCCAGCTTTGATGGGTTGAGGAACCCCCTCTCCCATGCTATACATGCGGGTTGTCCACAGATCAGCGAAAGATATAGATACCAAGAAAGGCGATATGGGTTGACCGCGAACTGGGTCGTGGTGATACAAGTGGGACGGGAACTCGGAGCCTGAACGTGCTGAACTCGAACCAATCGCGTGTCATTGTCTCTGCACTCGTGTTTGGCAGTGACTTCGGTTGTGGTCCTCGCGATCAACTATCAATGATCCATCGACGATTGACTTGATCTCGTCAAGCGGAATTATGTTCACGCACTCTGCAGACAGGAAATCAACATACAAGGTTCCGCCCACAACGTTCACCGACAAGCTCGTGTCCCAGGAGGCTCGACGCGAAAAGGTCGGCGATCATGGGCCGGCTCAGTTCCTTGGTCTGAGCTAACAGGGATGTCGATGTCTACACTACAGGCTCTAGAAGAACAAAGGCGGGTACGCCGTAAAGTTACGACTGGCAACATATCAATCACTCATATGTATGGCCGTCCGGTTTGCTATAGCGAAGGGCTCAGAAGTTCGACTCATCCAGACAGCTTGATGCATTCGCGCATCTGAGTCTCGGGGGGTCTGACGACGAAGGCGACGAAGACATTGACGAGGAACCTCAAGTGATAAGGGAAGGGATGGCAATTTACGCACCCCTCGCGAGCACATCAGATGCATCCGGCGCTCTTGTTACATCCAAGGCAGATGATGGCGGCCATCTAAAGAAGAAGCGTAGCAAAAACAAGCGGAAGCGGGCAAAGGGTCCTAGTAAGTGGGCGAACAGGTGTATGTACGCGGAGTTATTGGAGATGAAGGAAGAACCCGGCCTTTGGGACGATACCTCAAATGACGTGGACGATGGGCTTCCTTCGGATCTTGAGAGAAGCTGGGTTGCAGTGGCACCTGTACCAACGGGAAAGCGATGTCTAGCGATCACTCACCAGTCGACGTCGGGGGTCATAGGAATATGTGCTAAATATTCGTGCTCGATCCAGAATGACTGCTGACTGCGTCTCTCTGTAGCACCAAATACCACTCTTCGATCACGCCTCCTGGGAAAAAAGCTACTTCCTCGCTTTCCGTCTTCACTTCCCCCGCTAACAATACTGGATTGCATTCTCGACGTCAATTGGAGAACGAATGGGATTCTACACGTCCTTGATGTCATCAAATGGAAAGGGCAAGACATCGCAGATTGTGAAACCCCTTTCAGGTACCCTGTGGCTCATCCAATGACGAACGTCTCATACTTATCAATTCCATAGGTTTTGGTGGCGGGACACTCGACTTGCTGAACTACCAAAATTTGCACCACCTTCGACGGTGTTCTCCTTCTGCGCCTCCGCCGAGGCCCAACAATCCATTTCGCAACCAACCTCTTTTAATTTTCAGTACCCGACGTCATTCATTCCTATCCCTTACCACACGGATACCACGCTCCGCATGCTACACTCCGATATCGTACCTTTAGCCCGTTCAACAAGGGAGATCCTCGTCGATATCCCGACCTCAGCACCGTTCCGGTTTCTGCCTTCCTCGGATCTTGCGATGTCAATTGATCTGAGGCCTGATCACACTGGGGTGACGACCGTGGCGGTGAACGTAACATCAGACGGACTACTACTTTACGTTTCCCATGCAAGTTATGAAGAGGGCATAAGCCCGCTGAGTTGCTGGATACCTATACGGCCGGTTACCATACCTGGCAAACAGAAAACTGGTGATATAAAACAGGAGAATGGCCCCTTGGATCTGTTCCAGCGGTATGTTCATCTGAATCTACTCAATCATCGTCTGACAAGTCGAGTCGTGGTAGACTCATTCACCGTCGTTTGACTATGGTGCAACAAAACCCTGGCCCGCAGTCTGATGGTATGATGATGTAGAACCATAGATGTGTGAAGCCAGTGACACTTCGCCTTTGTTTGCCCCTTCTTTTTGAGATAGTTCGCTTGTCTCATCGCTCGTGTACCTTCCAGTGCTCAAATGATGTACACAGATGGCCTGGTGATGACCAAAGCGTGTAGAGAAGGATGTGTGCCTGGAAGATAAGCAGGTAGATAGTGGCTCGCAAGTCGCCCAAGCGGCCCGAGGCACTACTTTGGGCCCGATGGGAATGGAACCGTGTCAGTGCGTTTGGCTTAGAGTTCAGTGTGATGGCCCGTCCAACTTTGGTACAGAGCAAACTTCACAGACGAATGATGCTTGCTGTTGAAGGATTTCGTGCACAGTTTCGGGACTTAGGCTGCAGGATGGAATCGAGGAATCGATGCGATGAGGCTGTCCTATCCATGTACATTACACAGCCTGCCGAACAACTACAAAATAATATTACTTGCTACTACTGTACCAAGGACGTAGTGGACACGAGGCAAATACAAAGTATGATGCATGACCGACCGTACAATAAGTCCGCGCGAAGACATAATCACCATTAAGCCAATATTGCACCACCCTCACAAACCGAACCAGTTCAATCAGTGGCAAGAAGGTTCTTCAAATAGTCCACCGCTGCCTGCCGGACAGATGGATCCACTATGGGATTGCCCATTACTTCCATTGCAACCTGGACTCGCTGCTTTATTCCAAAGTCTCTGTTGTTTTCCCGGTCCACTTGCTCCCTCTCGAACCGACGGCGTTCCAACTCCTGACGTATTGAACTTTCTTTTTCTTCCCGTTCCTCGCGTCGGCGCAAGTAATCGATCTTGAGCTTGCTGTGTTGAACCTGTGCTTGAAGCAGTTGAAGACACGCTGTCATCAAGTTCTGTGGGACGGAGAAATGAACATGGGATTGTTCTGGCTGAGGTGATGCAGGCCTTTGTCCTGGAACCATGGGCCGACCCTGGGGTGAGCCCGACGGTCCAACTTCCACGGTAGAGTGGTCTAGACCAGGAGGGTGAGAATTTACAGACTGAGGGAAAAGGAGTGTGCGAGTAATCTGCAGTGGTGCAGATTGTGGAGGGTCCGAGATGTCCAGTGAACTTTCTTCATCTTCGACTTCATCGTTATTGACTGCGCCTCCCACGCCTCCCGAAGTACCGTTCGCATTGTATCGCGCTGGAGGGCGGGTAACGGTTGGGTCACCGTTCCATCTGGTAAGGATTTGTTGAGTTTGCACGAATAGTTAGTTGACTGTGGCCCACCTGTGGTAAAACAAGTTGTACCAGCCACTTCGGTGCCAGTGGTCGACAGTTCTTGCATTAAGATTTCCAACATCACAACCACCCTTTCGAGCTAGCTGAAGGCGGCGCTCATATTCGCGTAGCCTATCTCCCTCAATAATGCTGCTGAGGGGTCCGTTGCCAGATTGTGTATGAAATGCCTCGAAAGCATAAATCTGCTTGAACAAGTTAAAATTACGCTCGTAACAGCCCTTGAGCGCTTGGTAGGTTTTCTTTCCCCCAAAAACGTCCAATGCACACTGGGATCAGCTGTCAATGATGGAAGGATCGGCACACTACCGATACACACCTCTCGGAAGCACGAGTTTTTCGTAGAACGAAGAGAATTCCAATGCTCATCTTCGCTCGGATCCATCAGCCAAGTGAATAGCTTAGTTTTCTCTTCCTCGGTCCAATGTTTTGATCCATGAACAGGATCGCCGTCGAAATCTCCTGTGTCTTCGCCTTCTCGTCTTCGTTTTCCCAGCTGGCTGTTCGGCATCGCATTAGCGCCGTCATTGTGCTTACGTTTTAGCGCGTTCGTAGCCGGACTGTCGTTCGTGAGGGGGACAGTGAATTCGTGAATGGGCGAACGTGAAGGACCAGCAACAGGCTGAGTGGGTCGGGCACCATTAGCACCCGAATCAAGGATGGTCGGCGGCGAATCCGTCAGCCTGAAGGCACCATCATGGAAGGCCGGGCGGGCACTAAGGGTAGGGGTAAGATGAGGTCCCAGTGCTTGATTGAGGCTCTGTAACGGGTTCATCGATGAGACCGCCTGGAGGGGTGGACGAGGACGTGATCCTCACCGAAACGTTGCTGACGTTGGGGTCACGTTGTAGGTGGCCAAAGGCCATGCCCGGGTCACTGCAGGCGAATAAAAATATGATGAGACATTGCGGGTTGCATTACGTCGTGCGTGGATGAACTGGACGGTTTGAGAGACGTACTTACCCGTGGGGCTGAGAGTTGTCCATGGCAGCTTGACTCTGCTGTTGAACCACGGTGAACCGACGTGAACCGCTCGCACTTGCTGTGGCTCGGTTTTGCGCCGTGTCCAAACAAACGACTATAGAGGCGCTCCGGTTCGTGACAAAAATGTAACTAGGTGCACAAACAATTAGAAGGAATGCGTACGAGTACATGACCGTCCATAAATTCTCATATCTCATCGTCTGGCTCTCCCTCCGCATCCAGGTCCGAGTCCTCCTCGACAACCACTTGCAGCCCAACCCCATCTATCCCTCTCTCGCCTGTGCCTCGCGAACCGAGCAAGGGTGAATCCCCTTCCCCTGAAATCTTGCTGCGAACCACGGAGCCATTAGCACCCTCTGCCACGAACACGGTATCATCACTCGGAACACTGTGCCGGCTCGTCAATCCCGTGAGCGGGGTTCCCAGATCTTCGGATTTCACGTCGGCGCATTCCTGTCGCGCGGCGTCATCCAAGTCATCCTTTTGCTCCGACTCCTTTGCTCTCTCTGAAATTCCAACGTCATGTCTATGTCCTCCATTAACAACCAAGGGATGACGGTCGACTGGTTGTTCAACACGCTCGTCATCCCGCTCAGTATGAGGAGGGTCCACCGTTGCACCTAGACCCTCGGGAGAGGGAGAATCGAGTTTTCTACGTTTCCGAGGCGATGTCAGCCCGAGCTCAGTCGAAAGGGACCGGGATACAATAGGAACTTGATCAGGCGGCCGAACTCTGGGGGGCCGGCCACGGCGTCGCTTGATCGGCACAGTGGGAGTGGCGTCCCTCTGCACAACATCGCTCGCATCAAGCATTGCTTTACTATCTTCCCTCTGGGGTCCAGGGTCACCGACCGGAACTACGCGCGCGGAAGCTGACCGAGTAGACATCACGAGGGGACTGGGGCTGGCGTCCCTGACTTTATTGGGTGTGTCCATTTGCTCGGGAAGAAGATCATCGAAGAGGTGCGCTGCAGTCACCTCAATCGCATCACGAACCACCACTGTTTCGTTCTGCTCGTTTGACGAACTCTGCCTGGAACCCAGAGATTTGGCCCGATCACCATTATCTGCTACAGGCGTCCCGCCGTCCCCTGGACTCTGAGGTGTACCGTTGTGGGTTATGGCACCGGAACCTGCGCCTGCTTCGAGCTGTGGGGGCTCCACATTCGCTTTGGTGCGAGACAACACGAATGGGGCCCATTTCAGCTTCTCGGGCCTAAGCCTCAGATATCCTTTCTTTTCCCAAGCTTCTAGCCAACGCTCCACCTTGTCCTGGTCCCAGGAGATCTCGTAGTGCGTAGGAACGACGAACGACCCATTGGATTTGTTTCCTCCCTCAGTTTGCTTCTGTGGGTTGGGTCTTTGCAAGTGTCTCCGCGCAATACCGTTTTTACGACCACGCGGAAACTTGATCGACTGCCCGGGTGATGGACGGGCGGAATCTGGGAATGAGGTGTCCACTGTGATCATGTTTTGCTGCGCAAGAATGGCAAAGATATCCTCAGTGGTCATTGATGTGGCTCTACTGATATCTGTTCGGTGGTACGCAGGGTACCTGATGTGAGGGAGAGTCAACTCATAAGCGAAGGAACGATAAGCTGACCTTCAAGGATCGGCTTTGGTGGGGCAGATCTGAGGTACCGCATAAGGGCAAGCGTCCAGTAGTTCTTATAGCCGAGAGCGCCCAATCCAGAGAGTGGTTTCTCAGGAGAGCCTGGACGCCGTTCTTTCTTCGACAGCAGGTAACCTGGAAGAGTTGGTTAACGACCCGGTAGATGGAGAAATGTTGAACATACTGAAATCGATGAGATAGTTTCCCCAACCCTGCCGTTGTCGTACTGGAAGCGTCATGATGCAGCTCACGTTGTATTGTTTCGGTGAACATTTCTCCTTGCTGAAGTATCCCACGAAATGGGCCCCGATGTCATCGATCTCCGCCATGACGTAGAACAGAAATGGCTCGACGTCGTAAAAAAGAGATTTATGATCAAGGAACATTTTAGATAGGAGGCAAAGGTTCTGGCAGTATATTTTGTTCTTGCGTCCGTCCACTTCGAATATGGAGATTGCGTTGTCCCGGTAGATTTCGTCACCCGGCGGATGGCGAGCTTTGCATTTCATCTATAGCCACTGGTTAGCTACCGGGTGTGTTCTACATCCAAAAGGGAGCTTACTCGATGACGACCGAATGCGAAACGACTACGCATATACTTCAAACAAAACTCGCATATCCATAGCCGGCCGTCTGGTATATTTGCATACTCTTCCGGAAACGGAGCATCAAACCAAGGATGAATGTCGTAGGGACCGAAGCGTATAGTACGTATGCGTAACGTCGACTGTCCGTCAGCGACTGTCGGTGTGTTCGGGGTTTGGGAGGATATTCCTGGTGTGGGTGGGACGATGCTCGGGGTGGATGGCACAGGAGACGCGGGGGGTAATGTAGGAGGTATAGATAATTGATGGAGGGTAGTGGAGCGAAGGGGGCGGGAGGACGGACCGGCTATCGGCGTTTCTGGGTTTTCGGCAGCCGAGGAGGGTGGAACCGGAGCCGGAGCTGGATACAGTTTCTCCTACGGAAGTGATCAGCCACAGCATGCCGGAAGCGTAAAACGACATATACCTCAGCAGCAAGCCTGCTCTTCTCAAACCTTGTCCTATCAAAGCCGTCGATGCTCGTCTTCGATGTATCCCTCTCGGCTGGGTTTAAGAGGTCCTCAAAGATGTTGTGCTCCGTATCTTCCTCACGCTCCTTGCCCTTACCCTTAGGTGGGAGCCGCAACCGTACGATTAACGGCGGTGGCGGAGAGCGGACCTTGATGCGCATGCGTTTTGCGGGACGCGGAGTCTGCGTCTCTGTCGTGCGCTTAGCGGGTCTCTTCTTCTTGACTGACTTAGGACGGGGCGCTGTGGGGACGTTCACCGTTTCGTCCGAGTCCGAGTCCGAGTCGGAAGACTCGTCAGTGGACGAATCATCGACCCGGATATCCATTTCGGGGTCCACTCCAAGTGGGTCACTGGTCGATCCACCCGGATCAGATTTGCCAGTGGGGTAGTCCAGTCCCGACGGGGGGAAAGCGGTACGCTGTGTCAGAGTCGGGTCAGAATCTGGAGGGAGTATATCGAGTAGTGGGCACAGAGGACAATGCCATTGGCCAGGCGGTTCTTCGACCAACGGAGGTTGGAGGCAATCCATGTGCCAACCTGTGAAAAGTGAAAACGTGAACAAAGAGGGGTGCGGCACGAGATGTGGTAGTATACCTCGGTCGCAAAAGTCACAAAAGAGTATCCTGGCCTATCGACGCGTGAACGGAGAGCGGATAAACAAGACGGACACTCACGTCGTCGCCCTTTTCTTGGCAAATTTCGCAGATCTTGCATTCGATGCACTTCCACGGGTAGGAGCGCACGACGTCGGCGACCTTGCCAAGTTCCATACAGCTTGGATGCCCTGGGAAAGAGGGTTAATAATTCTCTCCACGAGGCGGAACATAACAAAACGTACCACTCCGGCCGCACTCTTCACAGGAGACCATCACCTCGGGTTCGCCAAGCTCGTTCTTGGAGTCGTTACCCTGGCAAAACCCGCATTCTTCTTCACGTCTAGGTTTTCGCTTTCGCCTTTGCGGCTTCGTGACCCGTGGAAGCTCCGTTTCGGGGATCGGCAGATAAGCCGCGGGTGGCTGAGGCGCGAACGGATCACCTTGAGGCCCCTGGTCGTACCGCAACGGTTCTTGAGAGTGATACCCCTGTGGAGGGGCAAAGTCGTCCCGGACAATGATGGGATGGGGCTGTTGGTGATGTGATGAGCAGAGCATATGTCAGGGCTAATTACGGGACGCGACGTGTCTGTCGCGGACAAGACGTCACAGGAACGGACGAGACTTGCCTGGTGAGCGCCGGCTGAAAGAGTATTCCTGTCGTGGGGTGTGGGTGGGACGATGGGTGGGACGTCTGCGAGGGCAGGATCGATCGGAATGTCGTCAAGGTTGCTGAAGGGTGTTCCCCGTTCACTGGCTGCTTCGCGGTCGAAGAGGGCGTTGGTAGGAAATGGGAGACCACGCATGTCGGTGTTGTGTGGACCGTTGAGTGCGACGAGCGGGGGTGCGGGGCCGGACAGACTCGTCGACGACCACAGCGAGTACGCTCCTCCGTGACCGCCCCGCGTGACGAGCAAACTGGGAGCGACAGGTCACGTTTTCGGGAATTGGGCCCATTTCTTGTCCGATTTTTGCGCGGATCTTGTTACTGAATTTTTAATTTTTTGAGGCAAAACAGAGGACAACAAGCAGCACTTGATCCTGTGTGTTGCATTCTCAGAGGACCGGACAAGTCGAGCTGGCTTGCTGGCTTTCAATCTCTTTCTCCTCCTTTACCCCCATACCACCATCTTCTCTTCCTGGTAATGCAAGCCGTACTCAATCGCCAGCCTTTTCCTCCCCTCCTAGACCAGTATCATCCCCCATCACTCGCACAACCTCGCGCAAATCCCACATTGATGCCCACCCCCCCCGTCCTCTCCCGCAAGCGAAAGAGGGCCCACCAGTACACCGTCAGCTACAGCGAGGTTCAGGAAGTCGACAACGAAGGCAGGGTCCGTGAAGTAATCGTCATTGAGGACACCCCTCCTCCGTCCACCATATCTCCCGCTACAACTCACACCAATGCCTACTCCGCTTCCTACCAGCCCCCACCCTACTCGGCCCCAATCAGGACCAGAGCCCGTGCCGCCGCAGAGGCACAGGCATTGTCTGCCAGCACTTCTTCGGCAGTGTTTGTGGCACCAGCGTCAAAGAAGAGGAAGCGAGACCAGCCTGATGACTCCCGTGGGACTATCGTCAAGAAGGTCGCTACCGCCTTCCAACAACACCCCGCCGTACAATCCTCCAAGTCTTGGGCAAGCGGCAGCGGGCCTGCCACCGCAGACGTACGTAACTTCCTGCTTACGACCCTCCCATCAAGAGCGCCCCATTAATTCATTACCAGCCATCCAACGGCGTCGTTCCTTGCGATGATAAGGAAGGCCACTACATTATTGTCCCAGACGACATAATTTATAACCGTTGTAAGTCCCCGTCCATCTCCAATATTCATCCATTCCGACCGTCTCCTACTTTCAGATCGTACGGTTCGACTTTTGGGTCAAGGAACATTTGGCAAGGTGGTAGAAGCAGTCGACGTCCAAACACAGAACCGGGTAGCGATCAAGATCATCCGCGCCATCCCAAAGTATCGTGATGCAAGCAAGATCGAGATACGGGTCCTCCAGAAGCTCAAGGAACGAGACCCCGCAAATGTCCAGTTGGTCTCCATGCTCAGCAGCGTTTTCCAGAATGCTCATGTTCCACCATACCTTTTTTTTTTCAGCAAATGTATTCATCTACTTCACTGGTTTGATCACCGAAACCATATATGCCTAGTTTCGGAACTGTTGGGCATGTGTGTATATGACTTTCTGAAGGAGAACGAATTTGCTCCGTTCCCCCGGAACCACATACAATCTTTTGCGAGGCAGTTGCTTGGCAGTGTCGCCTGTACGTTGTCGTTCACCATCCTGCATCGGGGTGTAACTCACGTGTGTGCTGCCTCAGTCTTGCACGATCTCCACTTGATTCACACAGACCTCAAACCAGAAAATATTTTACTTGTGCACAACGACTACAGGCTCGCCGTTGTACCCGTGCCAGGAAAGGCGAGTGGCTACCGCATCTCAGATATGCAAAGTATATTGAGATTTCCATTCCTAGCGCAATGCTCCACCACGGACGAAACGGATACTTCAATCCACGGACATTCGCCTCATAGATTTCGGTTCTGCAACGTTCGAGGAAGAGTATCACTCGACCGTTGTTTCGACACGTCACTATCGAGCACCGGAAATCATCCTCGGTACGCTCCTTTTGGTTTGCAAGGCGTTTCGATTTGTTTACATGGGGTTTATTTTTTTAGGTTTGGGGTGGTCATACCCGTGTGATGCATACTCGTTGGGATGCATTCTTGTCGAATTTTACACCGGGGTTGCACTCTATCAAACACACGATAATCTTGAGCACCTGGCTATGATGGAAGCAGTCATGGGAAAGATGCCTGATCGTTTTGCGCGTGCAGGGGCGCGGTCGAAGCCAGAATTTTTCAAGGAAGGCTCACGACTTGACTGGCCCAAGCCCAAGGCTTCGCGGCAAAGCAAGAAGGATGTTCGTGCAACCAAATCACTCGTGGTAATTCCTGCTTTACGCTTGCTATCGCTATTTGCTCACTTACCTGCAGGATGTTATACCACCCAGCGACCAGATCAACAAACATTTTCTGGATCTCGTGCGGCGATTACTCGCTTTTGATCCCGCACAACGGATAACCGTGCGGGAAGCCCTGCACCATCCATATTTTTCTATCAACCTTCCAGACGAACTGTAGCCCACATTATCACCGGTTACTTATCTATTTCACTCTGTAGACCCCCTTTGCGCCGGTTACTCTACACCATCTCTTCTTCACCCATCTGTCTGCACCACATCCTCAATCCCCTTGGTTGTTTTTATGGTGTTCGGTCGTGGTCATGTACAACGCAAATCAGCTCATCCCATCGCCTCCTCACCCATACCAGTTTGATTTCCATTCATCCTCTTCACGCCTGCCATCTCTGCCTACAAGTGCAATAATTGTTCACTACACTCCTCAAGCAATATCGTATGCTTTACTCACCATCGCGCAGGGCAGTAGTTGCCTGTTCTTACTGTAACACCATCCGCCACCTCTTCACAGATGCCTGGTGCATTGTGATAACGGACATGGGGAAGTCGAGCGGTGGTAAGGCTACCCGTATGACTCGTGATACCTAGCTTATGCTGCACTCATTGCGATAGGACAGCCATTTAGCGGCCCCGAGGTTTTGTGAATGATGACGGGTGATGCACTCCTCAAATTTGAGTATCCCACAGTAGATCTATCCTGCATGATATGAATTCCGTTCGATGCCGACATCATCCGCCCCTTGGAATGAATACGGCAGGAGGCTAAATGATGTATGTATTAGTACATACCACAAACGTGCACACGGAGACTGGCCAGACTGCACCATGGCCCACGATAATACCGAGAGAAATAGTCCAGTGGTGGCCTACAGCCTGACAAGGCGCGTCCTCCGCACTTCTTCGAAACCTTCCCCGAAATACCTCTTGGTTTCAAAGGACCATTCCATGTTACCAATTATCCATTGCCCAAGCGCATCAAAATAGCACACCAAGTCGACGTCCAGCTCCTTCCCCCACGACCTTATCTTTCTGCGTTCTTCGAAGTAAACATCCATTAATTTCTTGCATTCTTCCCCGGCAAAGTTAGCCGCCGCCTGTAGGTCCATTCCCCGCTCGTGCATCAATATTGTCAGGACGTTATTCCCACCATGACCTTTGTTGTGTTCCATCTTGAATGAGTACATATCCTGGATGTCATGCTGGTCAATATGCAGCCTCTGTTTGTCAAAGTACACACATTCGACCACCAGATAACGTCGCCCGCGGCATAGTACACCTTCAAGAAGTCCGGGTCCTCAAATAGTTCATCGGGCAAGTCAAGCCCGAGTCCAAATGCTACGAAGTCGAACGAAATGTGGTTTGCGCTATTGTTTCGCCGCAGTGCGGGGTACGATGCGAGATTGAGAATATCACCTTTTTCGCGAAGGTGTGCTTCCAGGACAAACGCGTCGACGTAGTCTTCGATGTGCTTGACGAACCGCCTAGCTGAGCGCGGGCGCAGCTTTTCATAGAAACGCCTTCGGAAGCTATGGACACTTGAGCTGTCATCGGAAGAAACAATGAATGTTCCTCACTCTTTTGTAAGCTGAGCGAGAGGTGAGTTGTCTTTGTACTCTGGGTTCTTCAGGCAATTGATAAAGGTACCCCCCGTTCCCCTTGCACTAAGCCCGTCTTGGTCGTCACTGATTTCGTCGATCATCCAAAGAAGATTGAGACAATCGCAACATATTCTGAACCTCTCTTCAGAAGCGTAGGGAAACACTCTTGCTGATAACAGTTCACTGTTCGTCCTGTCGAAGATGTTGCGCTGTCTTTCCGTGAGGGTATTAAACGCGTTGATCCATGCTTTGGATTCGGCACCTATAGCCTCATAGTCGCCAGGGAAAATATTTCCCTTTTGCAGAGGACAGACCGAGAGCAGATCTGGGAGGTAAAACTCGTTCGCGCCGTTCATCTCTATGGGGAGGAGGTGGGCGAGCATTGACATTCCCGCTACGTGATTCGCACATTTATGTCGGGGGCCAAACGTGTCTAACAAGTCTGATGCACCTTTTTGTGACCCTGAATCCATAGGTCAAAAAGGGTCGCGGGAGGAAATTCTTCACGGAGCTTCTCAAGCCCCCTACTACGGCCCAAGTATCTGGCTCCACAGGTGACGTTTCCTTTCGAGACAATCACACACCTAGGTCCCTGCGAGAGACAGGGCCGCGCAGAGGTACGTTCACACCGAGGCACCGATGGGCCAGCTTCCCTAGTGTTCGACCCCGCTGTAACCCCATAAGCTTGTTGAACTTGGGCGCAAGATCTATGTATTAACGAGTTTGCTGATGGTACGCAGTAATCTGGTACGCGTATAACGTACTTCAGCCGTTGCTAATGTCGCGGGTGTTGCAGGCTGAGCATTAGCCAAGCTCGATGATCTCCCGACGATGATACCATCGATACGATCGTTTGGAGACGTAGATAAGTCCAGCTAGCTGCACATGTAACTCTCATCTTTCTGTGAGACGATCAGGATTTCCTATCCGTCGCTCGACGCAGTGATAAGACTATTCTAGTTTTGGCAAGTGTTCAAGCCCACAAGGTTAATATCCGATCCTCGAGCCAGCGACTATTACGGAAAACAAGCCAGTACAATGATATTCCCAATATTTCGTGAGGCTAGTAACCAACCCATTTTTGTATTGAAGATGTGAGATCGTGTTGAAAAGTATGAAGACAATAGTTGTCCTCGGTATCGAGACCAGCATTTTTCATCCTGGTCTTTATACCAGCGTGGTATGTAGCAGCTTGACGTCGTCAGGACATGGTATCTTCATGGCAAGCTAGAGCCCCGTCCAGTGTCCAGGCAAAGACGTGTGTGCTGTTGCAATATCACCGCACGAGGCTACAATAAGTCGACTTGCAATCCACGCCGGGTGAGTATAGCAAGCGTGCATCTCGTCAACCAGTAGCTATACTAGAGTTGACATGCGTCTAGGAACCACGCTTGCTCAAAGGAGCTGTCGCCTGTTACGGATACCACGGGACCGTTTATTAATGACTCGAACGGCGGCTTGTGCAAAACGCCATGGAACACTTGATGCCGCTGCCGAACAAAGTGGCTGCTGAAGTGATACATACTGCAATTGAAATGGTTTCCTTGTTACACCCTTCTATGCGCTATAGCGTACTCGGTCCAGGAATGTCTAAAGGAGCAAAGAGAGAAGAGGTTACACGTGGAACAGCCAAGACAGTTGCAGTGTACGGATACGACGGGAGGAACACGACACAAGGGGTGATTACCGTTGAACATAGTGTCTATCACGAATCCTTTTCTTCCTCCATGTAAGTTGTAACCTGTGTGTGTACTACTATAGACCAGAGACCCAGAGAGCGAGTTCCATTAATTTGTACCAATGTATTCTGTATCTCTCCATACTTGTAATTTGCATCGAGGCTGGAATGGGATTAGGCCTCGGGGTTATTTTGTGGAACACAGTTTCATTTAGGCAGAACTTGGTACTTAACGGTCCAGTAATAGTATACACTCGCAGGTAAATAGGCCAAACAAAATAAAACAAAACACAATCAAGTTCCCCTTCCGATCCTGGCTGCAGTGACCATACTGATTCTGTGACCATGTCATCCGACGACAGAGCTGAGTTGATCAGAGGTGAGTGCCCCTGCGCACCAGCTTTATGTTCAATCAATCATTTTCTGAATTATATTGTCGTCTTACCACCCCGTGGCATCGACCTCGCCTGTTGGGACATAGCTAAACTGCAGGAACGCGAAGGGCTCATCCGTGAGTCATGGGTCAAAGCCATGGAAGCGCGCTTGGTACGGGACGAGCTCGTCAAATGCCAACGACACGAGGGCGTCAACTCTCTTGAGAACTGTCGATGGTTGTCCGAAAAGTATGCCCAAATGCTCATAGAAAACAAAGTATGTCGGTTTGGATTGCATGGGCTGGAAGTTAACAAGCATTTTGGATGGGTAGGTAAAGGGATACAAGAAAATAGATGTTTGAACGAGCAAGACAGTTGCAATGAGTGCTCATTATCTTGCCCACAGTGCTTGCTGTGACAGGACGCATACCTTTTCCATAATTTCCCTACCAAGTATAAATTATGCGTCCATCTAAAGATAATCGAGGGTACAAAGATTATCTCCTAGATTGACAGGGCGACTGAGACCATAACCCGAGGACTTCATTTCCTGCCCTTGCGCCGCTTCCCCTCGGTCCCGCTTGTGTCACCGCCGCTCAACTCCTCTCCGCTGCTGGCAGCAGTGGGTTTTCTCGCCTTTGGTTTCTTGAGATGGTGCTCAGGAATCCACTCCTCCTCGTATCTGGCTCCGCTAGAGGTGACTGTGACCTTACTGGTAGGCGCGCTGGCTTCGGAGCGAACGCGCTTTGATTTCTTGACCTTTGCAACGGGGAGGTAGGTGAGGTAAATGAAATAGGTAGCTCCACCTAGGAATGTAGCGACGATCAAGTATGTCGAAATACTACGCAAGATCGATAAGCGGGAAAGTAACGTGGTAATGCACGAGACTGACAGCTTGAAATCAAACCAAGATCTTTCAGGTTCGACGATGGTCACTACAGAGTCAAAGGCCGTGACGCGGAACTTGACGTCCTGAGAAATAGTGACTCAGCCAGTGATTTAGATGCATGGGGTGCCGTGAAACATACATCCACAGAATGCTCCAACCAGAGGTTAAGACGGAGGTCTCCTGGCTAAATTCCGCGTCGGCAAGAGAGGGTTGTGAACCAACGAATGTGCATACCTTGAATCTGTACCGAATCAGTTGGTCCTCAGGGAATGGATGAAAACGGGAGTGCTCACTCAGAGTAGAACGAGTAGGGGATTTGGAACTTGGACTTCTCCGGCAACGGGATGCCATAGGAGAGCGAAGTTGTCTGGATGGAAGGGGTGTGTCAAAGCTGAGCAGAACAAAAGAGAAAATGACAAACATTCTTCACTACAGCACCGCTATCGGGATGATGGAACGAACCACCGACAGAGTTGAGTGTCACATTTCGGTCACTCTTGTTCTCGACCAAAAGGAATATTTGATTACGTTCGCCATTGACAATGTCTACGAGGACGCGTTAGAGGACGCGGACACAGTTATCCGTTCACGACATACGACCAAAAGGATTCTGCTCAGGGAACGATGCTTGAACGACAACTTCGGGTTCAGTTGTCTCGACTGGTGCTGAGAACGCTGTCAGGACATCGTCACACGTGTGCAGGGAAACGCACAGGCAGAGACGGCGAGAACAAGGATGGTCACGAAAGCAACGGCGCGCGTAACGAAACGCATTTTACAAGATACACGACCAAGCAAGGATTTGACTGCATGAAAAAGCGAGACGGTGCAGGTATGTCAGGCGGTCACATGACCATCCCAAAGGTTAGGTAGTTTCTAGCTAGCACAGACTGGCTCGCGTACTCATGACTCCCTTTGAGTTTCCTCTTTCTCTTCCTGCGTCTCAGCCTCTCCTCACCGTCACTTACCGTGCGTCTTTCTTTGGGTCACTCTCGATATGTATGATCATTTTTTGCAGCTCAAGATGGCTTATGGATAATCGAGTTACACAATGGAGAGGACAATAGACTCGTCGCACGTTTGATCGACGATGCACTCCGGCCCGCTCTAGACATGATCGAGGAACACTGGACAGACAATAGGCTTACCGCTCATGTAGGCGGGCAGCATCCCTCATCGAAGTCTGTCACTGGCGAAGGCGCGCTTATAATTGTTGGAAAGCGTAATCAAGACAAGTACTTCAGCAACGGTTTTCAGTACGACAGCATAAAGGACAACCCTGGCTTCTTCTCTGGTTTGTACTGCCGCCCTTGCCATCGTTTGATCGTACAGATCTTGTCTCTCCAGATACAGCGAATCCACTCTATGCACGTCTGCTGACCTTTCCCAGTCCGTTCTCTCTGTTATCACGTTAGTCCCGGTGCTCACCTCTCCTCAGTCCCTACCATCGCAGCCGTAAATGGCCACTGCTTTGCAGCTGGTTTCATGCTCGCCATGTGTTGCGACTACCGGGTCATGACTGACGGAAGCAGGAGGCGCGCATGGTTATGTATGAACGAGGTACTGTTTACCCGTTTCCTCTTTCCCACTGCTGTTATTAATCCTGGTTCCGTGGATCTTTCCACTACCGCACCCACGCTCCAGGTTCATTTCGGTGCACCCTGGCCCCTCTCATTTACCGCCGTCCTCAATGCCAAGGTAACCGATCCTTCTCTTCGGCGACGCATTGCCCTTGAAGGTCACCGCTTCACACCAACCGAAGCGCACGTAGCAGGCATCGTAGATCGTCTTGCGAATTGCAGCGGAACAGGCGTCGAACTCGGCACTGAGATTGTGTTAAAGGAGGCTGTAAAGCTTGCAAAAGAACTCTCAGCTCTACCCAAACAGGGTGTATGGGGTACGATCAAGACCTTCTTGTACAAGGACTGTTTGGAGGCTGTCCGATTGGACGCGCGCAAGCATACGCCGCCACATCCCAAAATACCAGCGAAGCTGTAACTTTCCTCAACTGGTCGCTTGCATCAATGAGGTGCGTGTAGATATTTGCAGGGTACATGCCTCTGATAGGCAACTCGAAGTGACCAGTTTAATGTATTACCAATACCAAGTTCTTCTATCCAAATTGGTTAGATGGTAAATTCACGCGCAAAGATGGCGTGTGATATGATATATCAGATCATCCCGTTTCTATGCGACCTTGTCACTGCTGAATGTTTTGGGTCGCCTAATCACACGGAAGGCCATTGTTAAATGTGCTTTTCTCTATTTCCTACGTCGACAGGGTAACATCCGCTCCACCTCCGCTTACATAACCACATACATTGCAACGATCCATTTCCGCGCGGGCAATTGTGCCGGTAAGTATATAAGGCAACGCGGCTGATTCTTGTCTTTGCAGTTGCTCTGTTTCTCTTCCACACAGGCCGGGTGCCACCATTGACTTTAACAATCTACGCTGACTTTAGTCGCTGGTCGACTCACGATCTTTCTCCCACGCCGGTGCCCTATCGAGGCTACTAGCCAGTGTCACCAATCAAGTTACAAATCGCGTCATCCCCCGCTCTTACTCTGATCAATCATGCAACCATTTTTGCTCGCTTTGCTTCTGTCAGCATGCTTTGTTGATTTCATGCGGGCAGGTGCCATTCCAGCACCCGCGCGCCGCCAACTTCGGAGCAACGCCAGAATGGTTACCATGCCTCTCGAGCGTCTTCATGATCTGCGTGGTGTTGACCTCCACCCCCAAATCGTGAGCTCTCGCAGCCCCGCTTGTCTTGAATTTTGTCATCCCGACCTTATTTGACCATCCAACAGCTTTTACAACAACACATCAACCGTGGTTCCAAGCGTCTCGCCCGCATGTCGGGGCGCGAGGAGCCATCTGAGCATGCTCTTCGTTCCGAACTGCACAAGAGACTGCATTTACTGGAGAGCGGCCCCGGTTCGCGTTCACGAGCAACTGCGGCCCCAGATGATTCCGCCTTCGGCAAAAGATATCATAGGAGTAGTGCGGCTGGTGCCGCAATAATGGGGAATGGTACGACAGTTGGCGGGATGGCCAATGGCACGACAGGTAATGGAAATGGGACCGTTCCTGGGGGTGATACAACAGGCAATGGCACCAACACTGGCGTTTCTCCGCTCGACATCCAAGCGGCGACGAATGGTGGCATTACGGTCGCCAAACCACCTACTGCGCCCAACTCCCTTGGGTTGAATATTGAGTACGTTGGATTCTGCTCTTTGGCTAAGGGAGGTTGAATGCTGATCTACCGCTCTCGCGTGCTAGAGCCGACGATGTTGGGTACCTTGCTACCGTGCAAATTGGGACACCCCCACAGAGCTTCCAATTGCTTATGGATTCGGGTAGTGCTGATTTCTGTAAGTCGTTCGCCTCATGTTCCTGGATTAACCGAAATCGGCTCGCAGGGGTCGCTGGCGAGAACTGTCAATCTCAGCAAGGGGCCTGCGTAAGTTGATGGGAATTCACATATAGATTCTTGCTAACATCGTTCCAGGGCAATCATACCACTCTAGGTGGAAAAAGCTCCAGCTCTTTTGTGCAGAGCAACCAACAGTTCCAGGTCACATATGGGTCAGGGGCGGTCAAGGGTCTTCTCTGCCAGGATAATGTCAATATCGGAGGTTTAACGTTGCAAAACCATACGTTCGGCGTTGCAACTGCAGAGTCGACCCAATTCGCCTCCAACATCACAGCTTTCGATGGTCTCATGGGACTTGCTCAGTCGGTAAGCTTATCTCGCTGTGCCGTATCTTGATAATTCACACGTTGCCTTGCACAGACATTATCCCAGCAAAATGTTCTCACTCCAGTCGAATCGATGGCCACAAATAAGCTCATCCAGTCCCCGATCACCTCCTTCAAGATCCCGCGTCTCGCTGATCAGCTCAATGATGGAGAAGTCACTTTTGGCGGGCTCGATGCTACAAAGTTTGTCGCGAACACTCTTGTTACTTTCCCCAACATCAACACGCAGGGATTCTGGGAGGGTGCGATGGACGCTATTATGGTCAATGGCGCTAATACCGGTCTTAATGGACGCACCGCCATTCTCGACACGGGTACCACCCTCATCATTGTCCCTCCCTCTGATGCACAAGCAGTGATGCAGAGCCTCGGTGGCACATGCGATGCACAACAGTGCACGATTCCTTGCACCACCCAAGCGAGCCTCGCTCTCTCTTTCGGGAACGCATCATTCGCAATCGATCCTCGAGACCTCGCGGTTTTACCTATCGACCTCAACAACCCCACAGGTACTTGCACCGCTGGGATTCAGCCTCAACAGATCGGGGGTGCTACTGAGTGGTTGGTGAGTAGTGCTCGTCCTTCCTTTCTCAGATGATGGCCGCTGACATGGCGTTCAGGTTGGAGATGTCTTCTTGAAGAACGCTTACTTCTCTACCAACGTTGCGACGAACCAGATTTCGCTTGCGAAGCTGACTACAAACTAATTGTCTATCCTTCCTACATGTAACTTCCGTCGCTGGGTCGATGTCATGCTGCTTTGTTCACTCCTTTGGTGTATTTTGAGTGGCTAGATTTAAAGTGAATATTGACGTACTGTGCATCATATCCATTAGTCTGATAGCGCGCAGTCGATTAGCCCACGGGCACATAACCTTTATGAGTCTATACGAGCGACAATCTGCTGATGAACACTACTTTTTCCGGAGCAATTCCTTGGCGATCTCTTCGTTGTCCGCTGACTGATCCGGTAACCAAAAGGCCTGGGGAACATTAGCGCCGAGTCGACTTGGAAAGGTCAGGTTAAAGCACATACCAATTCCGCACCAGCAGTAACCATCATCGCCAACCGAGGGTTAAAACGTACGCATCTGGAAGGACCTGGGTGCCCGTCCAAGCTTGCCAGAGGCTGGAGGCGCAGTGGTGGGGCCTTGAGATCGATCTTGCCCGTTCGCGTGGGCAGGTTCTGCACGTCCCAAACTGCAATCCGTCCGTCGAGGCTCCCACTTATAACGTATTTGCTATCCGGTGTCCATGAGACCTCCTCACCACTGTTTCCCCTGACGGGGTCTATGCTTTGAGGAGTGTCCATACGTCGGCGTTCGAGCCCAATGCGCCCTTCTAATTTGGCAAGGAGGTGGCCCGCGAAGGCATCAATGATGTAGTGTGCGTCACCAGAGCAGCCGACCAGGATATACTTGCCATTTGACGAGAAAGCAAGTGATGTCATGTAGATTGGTCGAGGAGGGTAGCTGATGAGGGACAACGTAGGATCTTCGAGCGTGATAGTCAAGAAAGGTGCTTTGTCATAGTTCGCTTGGTCATATAACAGAATTCGCGAATACTGATTGACCGCTACCGCGAAGACAATTCCAGATGTATCGTACGCAATCACTGGAGCTGCGGGGAGATTCAACAACCCGCGACAGGTCGGCACGCGAAGGTCCCAGAGTCGAACTGTCTTGTCCATTGAGCCGGACATGAACCCGTCGTCTATGGGCGATACTTCAAGTGATATAACATGTTGTTTGTGTCCCTTGAAATATTGCAAGTATTTGTTGTCGTGCAGGGAGTGATACCGTATGGTGTCGTCTTCCTTAGTGGATGCATGTATAACAGTAGTGTTCTTGTGGGTAAAACGGGGGAGATCAACTCCATATTTTTTTGAATACAGTGTTTTCAGGTGTCTGTTCGCCATTCAGGTCAGTGACATGCTGCAAAAATGCTCATGACGAGGATAACTTGCTTGCCCGTCTTACAACTATATAACCGAAATGTCTCATCTTCGGATGCTGTCAAGACTTGATCGCCTCTGTCATCAAAGGTGATTGCAGTGATGTGTCGTGGACCGGGGTTTGTTCTCAAACTGCCACCTGGCGTTGGAGGTGGTGTGGGTTCTACGGCGCCCTTGAATATCTTGGCGGGCTTGAACTTGGTCTGCAAGCCACGGCGGTCAAAATACGCTGAGGTCATAGATGGCGATCAAACACACCATTAGCGTATCGGAGAGGGGAATGGTTGCAGGAGTTGGATTGGCGCCATTCGCGGTTGCTGTTGGTGGTAGTCGTGCCATACAAGGTCGAGGAAGCAAAGAGTCAAAGACAGATCATTCTACGGCTGAGTTTGAATACTGCCTCTTAAGACTTCAAACCATGGCAGAGGATGAGACCGCAAAACTATGGAAGGTCAACCGGACCGTACATGAACTCGTCAAGGACAGAGTCCGTCGGTTTCATAATCCCACATCATACAGCAATCTCACCAGAATGTTTGATTGAACCAGGGATACCAAGTCTCCGATGAAGAAATTAACATGGACCTTACTACCTTTAGATCACACTATGCAAATAGCGGCGGGAGCGTGGAGTGCGTGGCACCAGGCCATCAGATCTCAAAGGAGTTAATGGAACTGACAGTCGAAATCAACTCAATTTCTTCACCAATTCGCGAAATAACCCAGCAGACCAGATATTTATCTTCTTTTCCGATGAAAGGAGTGTTGGTGTCAAAACGATGCGAAAGTACGCGTCACTCCAAATCACCCTACTCAAGCACTTACCCACCCGTAAGACTGCTCGGAATCCTAGAGGAGAAGTCCATTCAGAGGGGAATCATCATCTTTCCGGGCAACATGACACCGTCGGCGCGAAAAGTAAGTTTTGGGATCTCCACCCCAGGCCGCTGAATTTGACTTGACCTTTCTCTAGGTCATTGCGGCGATGTCTCAGCAATACCGGCTAGAAGAGTTCTCCGAGGCCGACCTACTTGTCAACATCACTCATCACACTTTAGTTCCTCGACATGAAGTCCTTACGCCAGAACAAAAGAAAGAATTACTTCAAAAATAGTATGTCCCTACTTTTCATCAGTGATCTGTATGCTGAGGTAGCTGTCATTCAGTCGACTGAAGGAAACTCAACTCCCTCGCATTCAGTTGGCTGATCCTGTCGCCCGGTACTATGGCCTTCGACGCGGTCAAGTAGTCAAAATCACACGTCCCAGTGAGACGAGCGGGCGGTATGCGAGTTATCGTATATGTTTCTAAGGACACGTCCTGTGTTGTTGTTCCTCACTCTCATAACTCTTTTAACATTACTTCAGATCCTTGCAATGTAGCAAGCGAATATCGAGTGACGCAATGAATCCAGTCATCTCCAGTCAGTGTATTTTTTTCCGAGTATAAGGATTGACCCTCTGTTCTTGTCGACGCTAATTCTCTCGGTCAAGATTAGCTGCGAGTATCGATTGGACATTGCCTTGGTGATGTAGACGACGGGCGTTCGCTCGAATGATCTTGGGACGGAGACGCCCTAGAATCATCAACGCCCTATTTCGCCAAGCTATCAGCGTACTAAACTGCCACTATGCTTCTTTTCACATGACAAGGGTAGCTCCAGTGGGCAAGTTGACGGCCTTCTCCCCTCTTTGACAGTGACAACCCCAGATTATGGCGAACCACTATATTTATACCCTGGAGACATTGAGCACATTATCGGCCGCGTCAGAGTATATAAACCAATCAGGTGGATGAGATGCAAATATGGAAATCTAAACTCTGTACCGCTAACCATGACACCCCCAGGGTGCTGATACAGAAAACATGTCTAAAAATCAAATCCCCGATGCTGATACTATACGCACGGGTTACCGGGTGGCAACGGTGGCACCAGTGGCGCTCTGTTAGGAGCAATCAATATCTCCTTTCCTCCCGCGGTAGCGTCTCTCGACCGCGTGACGGCGGACATGGCCGAAGTTCGGAACGACGTATGGGTGTGTCATCCGCAGTGTGACATGGGCGACCTTCGTTTCGGCGCAACTGATGAGCTTGTATCAGATAAGCTACCCTAACGCTAATAGGTCAGGGCATGATGTATACATTGATGATATACATACAAAGGTGAGAACCGCGAATCATCCATTTAATAAGACAATTCACATATCATGGATTTATGTTAACTATCTACATCATCCTTTGATGGACATAACATTCTCGCGGTATGAGCTGCATATGCTGATGATGTATACAGACTGGCCCCGACTCTCCCGAATTGAGATTATTCCGCGTGAGAATTACTATCGCGCATTCCGGGTTGGGACGAAATACGGGATCTCGTTCCATGTGGTCTCAGCCCAACAAAATACTTATAAGACGAGCACCCGACGAGTCTTGTTTCCGTGAGTCACTAGATTGTACACCCTATCATGTCTGGCGATGTTACGAGCACGGAGCCCGCATCATCCCAATTGTCTAGTCTCAATGCCATCATTCATCCCTCGCTGAACTCTCTCATGATATCGCACAGCTTCTTGATGCTTCTTATTCCTCTTGTCATCTCGCTGTTCTACTTCTCTACCGTACAGAGTCGCCGGCGACCCCTCTTCAGCCTCAATTTAGCAGTTATTTCCCTTGCTTTCACAAATGGTGTACTGATTGACATAGTTGAAGTGAGCTCTGCCAGCTAGGGCATAGTCGCATAAGGTCGCTGATGGGTACACACAGGTCTATACCATACTGCGGCCCCTGCACACGAGTTTTTGGCCTCGAGTGGTGCGTTGTTTACCTGGCCATTGAGAGACTCATCCCATGATTTCGCACCTAGTTTCACGTTGCTATCGGATTCATCGGCGTCTGGCAATCTATACTTATTGATCTTACCCTGCTCATTCGCCTCATCGCTGTCTATCCACCTGGTCATGTTGGCCATGTATTGTTTTCCCTGCTTATTGCATTACCCGTCCTCCTCAAGCTCACTCGCATGGTCAACCTCACCCTATTTATCAAAGCAGTGGTTGACGCTATGAACGGACCAAACCCTTCAGTGATGATGGTGGTCGTGTTCCTTTCAAAACCATACTTAAAAATCGAGTGGGTCGCTCAGATGGTAGACAACACGTGAGCAAGCATCGACCACTTTGGATTGTTTTTCATCGTCCTTGCAGATATGCGTCAGTGGTGTTCCTCTGGAAAATGCGTCATCATGGAAGTAACCGGATCACAACAAACTCTAGTAAAGGTATTTTCGCACCATCTCTCAACATTCGGGCTACTGACCACGCCCCCCCCTTTCTCTGTTATTCCTGGTTGTCCAGTGACGTCGGCTCAGCGCATGCACACCCTGTTCCGCATCGCGGTCACGAATTTCGTCGTACCAACCATATTCTCCATTGTCCAGTTCGTCTGCGCCTCTTGCCACGTCGACGAAGTCATCCTGAACCAGCTCATGCTCGTCAATATCATGCTCGCTACTTTCGGCGTCGTGTTCGCCA
Source organism: Sutorius aff. eximius (assembly GCA_038088915.1). Lineage (NCBI taxonomy): Eukaryota > Fungi > Basidiomycota > Agaricomycetes > Boletales > Boletaceae > Sutorius > Sutorius aff. eximius. The sequence continues at coordinate 24,626 of JBBPJV010000229.1, forward strand.
CCGCATGGGCGGGCAACATCAGTCGACAAGAAGTGTACACGTCCAACCCGAAACACAGCAGCACAGCGACCCGCCTGGTGGCTACGTTCAGACGCGGGACGGATCGCGGAGCCGACCGGTCTCCCGCCGCGACAGTCGCCGGTTCCGGGTGGAACTCGCGCGAAGAATTTAAAGTGTGATACGCCACCATTGCTCTGACGTGTGTCGGCGTGTGTACTCTGGCATTTTGTCCGACGTTGTTCTGATAAACTAGCAAGCTACTGTTCGTTCTTTTGGCATGCATTACCCCTTGATTCTGATTACATTTGCTACTTGTTGATCTGCTTCTCTGTAGTTCCACCCACAGAATGTTTGTTTGAGTGCATTTCTCCGGCGGGCCCGCCATTTCCATGGAGTCTGGTCCTGGATCCATCCCCACGGCACTGAGCTATCTACACCATAAACAGATACGTGTTGTGAACATGGTCTATGGGGATTCGATGGGAGTCTTGGATCGCGACGGCTCGAATTGTCGCCGTGCAACATTGAAGTTTGCACGTGCCCGAGTACTACTCGCCGCCCACCAGACCGCGACTCTGCCTGATGGAGCGCAACGGGGCAGTACTGAGGCTCAGAAGACATCCGTCAACGTAAAGCCAGTGCCAGATACCCAAGTATCGAATGTCCAGCTGGCAGCTATCGTGGTGGAGTTACGCCAAAATATGCGCCGTATATGCACAAACGTCGTGTGTGATCACAAGTATATACTACCGAGGTGCTCGCATTTGTACATCGCCCCGAACAGATACCGGATACATATCGCGATCGTATGTCGCTTTTGAGTGAAAGCACAGTGGAAGCCTTGGACTTCCCGAGCTATCTAGATGGTGAATTATGCTGCTACAGCAACAGTCGCAGCTTCGCTTGGCAGCGACTCCTCACGGTGTCTCTTGAGCAAACGGTCAAGCGCTTCCTTTTGTCCCACAGCGAGCTCTCCGCTTTGGATGCCGGAGTGGTAGACACGAAGGAGAGAGTCCACGTCATCCATAGATTGTGTGCGGACGTCGGCGAGCTCCTTGATCTTGGCAGTAGCATCTTTGATCTGCGTCAGGAAAACCAACCGTCAAGATGCGCGTCAATTGAGCGGAGTGAGTGTACCTCTTCGTCACTGAGTTGAAGTCCGAGCTGTTCGACACGGCTCTTGACAGCATTCCAGCCAGTGAGTCGGTGACTGTGAAAACGATCAGATGGCAACGTCGTTTCATAACCTTTTGTATTGCTCACCCGATGGAGACGTATCGGGTCAAACCAAAGTCTTCGGGTTTCAAGATTTCGTAGGTGCTAGGGTTGTTAAGGATTGCCTTGGCGTGAATACCAGCCTTGTGCGTAAAAGCGCAATAACCACTACGCAATGTCGGTGATTGAGGCGGATTGAAAATGAGGAGGGAGCACGCACGTAATGGGGTTCATGAATGGCACATTGACCTCTACGGCTTCGGCGACAAGGTTTTCGATTTCGCGAAGCATGGGGAGGTTATACTTGGACTTGACATAGTCGGGGTTGGCGGCATAGAGACAAGCAATAAGACCACCAAGAGGAGTAATACCAACGCGCTCGCCGATTCCGAGGACGGCTGCGAAAAGTGAGCGAACAGGTACCGAGGGACCACAAGGACTCACATGTATCGATGTGGGTGGCCCCCGCCTCGAGGGCGGTGTATGCATTGGCGATAGCTTCGGAGCGTCAGTAAAAATGGGTCGGAGGAGGGGAAGAAAAGACATACCCATGCCGGTATCGTTGTGGAGATGGATTTCGATGTCGCAACCGACGACACCTCTTAGAGTCCTGACAAGCTCATAGACTTGTCTCGGGTTGGCACAACCGACGGTGTCTGCGATGCCGACACGGTTGACGCCGATCTTGTCGACCGTTTGGTATATGGAGAGAAGGTCGACGAGATCCGAACGGAAGGAGTCTTCTGAGGAGAATCGGACTTCGATGCCCTTGGACTTGACAAAGGTGATGACCTCGATTGCGGTCTTTGTGATGTAGGTCATGTCTTTTCCATGAGAGAACTCGCGCAGGAAGGAAGAGGTACCAATGACAACATCGACACCGTCAACACCTGGAATAGGTCAGAGGGCGGTGTGAGAATGGTGGAGAAGGACAGACCGGTCTCCACTGCGATGCGAGCATCGTCCATGTGGCAACGGATGTGAGTGAGAATCTTGGCCTTGAGGCCGAGGTTGCAGATGGCCTCGCAATCAATACGGGACTGTTCGGAGGCAGCGGGTGATGTGAGTTCGATGTACTCTACACCAAAGGCATCGAGTGCCTTGGCGATGGCGATCTTTGTCTTTGTATCGAAAAAGGCGTTGGCGAATTGTTCGCCCTCTGAGGATGCATGAGCGGGATGATCGGACTTGTCGGGCCTTTTGAGCCGAAGAGAAAAAAGAAAGGGGAACGAACCTCTGAGAGTGCTCTCGATGACCTTGAAGTTTGAGATGTTGTTCAAGAAATCAGAGGCACGGGGAGCATAGGGGTTACGGCGGCGCTGGTCACGTCCGTTGGTGCCGTTGACACCGTTGTGGTGGCCATTGAGGACGGGTGCGGCTGAAATATCTACGGATACCATTTGGTCCTTTTGGGCGGGGAGAGGGTCTGCGTTAGCGTGCGGACACATGGTGGTGATTTATAGAGAGGAGATGGGCGGAGATGGGATACACTCTTGGAGTTTTACGGGATCGAGTCATCAAACCGTAAATACATCCGGCCCGCTAAACAACACGTCGCTCGCACCGAGTCTCCTCGTGGACATCCCCGCACCGCAGGTCACAATAGCACATCCCACACTTTTTGCATCGGTACGACCCCTTGTACCCACACACAGAACAGAACATCCGCGGCGGAACCAGCGGTGCTGGCGCGGATGCAGTCAGATACGATGGCTGCGTCGGCGGGAGTGACGCGATGCCCTGATGTCCGTATCAACACCGGTCGCGGTCGGACAACGTCACTCACGCTCTCGTCGATCAGAGTAGCGAGTCCCTTGCGATAAAGCACAGCCGTGCGCACATTCATCGTCGACTTTTTCTTCTTGGCGGCATTGACGGTGGGGAACGTCCGCTTGTCCGAGATTACCGTCTGTCTCGCTCGAAACTTTGACTTTTGGCCCAAAGGCGCCTCGGGGTCGGAGTCGGGCTCATTCAGCAGCGACGAAGCGGCATAGTTCGTGCGCTAGATAGTCTTGTTAAGTAGCGTTTGTGAGGATACGTCCGACGGACCTCGAGCTCCTCGAGGTGTCTTTTTGTGCGCTTTGCGATAACTTCGGGTGTAAGGACCTGCTTCGCGTGTCTGTTCGCTGGTGTTGGGTGAGCTCGACGTGGCCGACGACGAGCGATGTTGCTCACGATGCTCTCTCGTCGTCGCTCTTGGCATGATGGATCCGTCACGTGCAGAAATGGCGCGATCAGATATACGCATGTCGCATCTCCGTCAACGACGACGACGACAATGATGTCCATTTCAAAGCTCCCCCCCGTCGTTCGCCCCGTCGAGCTCCCCACTCCAGAGCCAGACTCGCCTTACAGGCCCCGCCAGCCCTACCGCTTCTCCACACTCTGCGCAACCGTCGAGAACCCCGACCACAAGGACCAGTATGGCGCATCCTCTGTGCCGATATACCAGACAGCCACCTTCAAGGGCGTCAGCGGCGAGTACGATTATTCTCGCAGCGGAAATCCGACCCGCACCCATCTCGGTCTGTCTTTCCGTCGTCTTCTCACCCACCGCTCATCCTCCCATAGAACATCACATTGCAAAGATATCTTCCGCAGCCCACGCTTTTGCCGTGTCCTCGGGTATGGCGGCCCTTGACACCATTCTTCGTCTCCTCAAGCCTGCCGATGCCATCATCGCAGGTGATGACCTCTATGGCGGAACAAATCGGCTTCTCTCATACCTCCAAACCCACCAGGGCATCACCGTGTATCATGTCGATACGACCGACCCCTCCACACTCACACCTCTCCTCCATCCCAAAAATAACATTACCATGGTTCTCCTCGAGTCTCCAACGAACCCCCTCCTCAAGATCGTCGACCTCGCCAGCATCGCAAAGAATGTCAAGGAACGCTGTCCCGATGCCCTCGTCGTAGTAGATAATACGATGATGAGCCCTGCATTGCAGCGGCCCCTTGAACACGGTGCAGACATTGTCTACGACAGTGCCACAAAATACCTGTCTGGTCACCACGATCTCATGGCTGGCGTCATCACTTGCAACGGGGACGACATTGCCAAGGTGGTGTCCCTTTCCGTTACGTTTCTCCTGCTTACTCTTTGTAACCCAGAAAATTGCGTTCACCATCAATTCAACTGGCAATGCTCTCACCCCTTTCGACTGTTTCCTCCTTCTTCGAGGAACGAAAACCCTCTCGCTCCGTCTGTCACAGCAATCACAAACGGCAACCCTTGTCGCGAGCTACCTCTACTCCCTTGGTTTCCCGACTTTATATCCCGGCCTCCATAACCATCCCAACCGCGATGTCCATGAACGCATCTCCATTGGTTATGGCGCAGTCCTAAGTTTCACTACAGGTGACAAGGACGTCAGCGAACGCATCGTTGCCGGTACACGGTTGTGGTCTGTCAGTGTCAGCTTCGGCTGCGTCAATTCCTTGATCAGTATGCCTTGTGCCATGTCGTATGTTCTCCTCATCCTTTTGGGTCACATGAACTAACTCCATTAGACACGCTTCGATTCCTGCGGCAACTCGTGCGGCCCGTGGTCTCCCAGAGGATCTCATCCGCCTTTGCGTCGGAATTGAGGATTCTACAGATCTACTTGACGACCTCGAACGTGCGCTCATCGATGCGGGTGCTGTACGACGGACCCCACAGGGTGTCGAACGAGTACGCATGACCATCGACGAGGCTGTCGCAAAGTTGGCATTGGATAGCCAGCTTGCCCAAGGCGAGAGCGTGACGTTACGGCCACACGAACAGCAATGGATCGTCTCCTCGCCCGGCAAAGTTATCTTGTTTGGGGAACATGCCGTCGTGTACGGTGTACCTGCCCTTGCTGCTTCTGTATCTCTCCGGTGCTATGCTATCGCTACACCACATCCAGGGAATTCGAGTCGTCGAGTCGCTGTACACTTCATAGACATTGATGCTGATGACAAGGAAGGGGGGTTCACGCACGAGTGGGACGTTGACAAGTTGCCGTGGCAAGCTGTGCCTGGTAAGTTAGTACGTCATGTTGCAAACCCCATTCTCCCATCCACATTGCAATCAGCTGTGTCCTCAGCCGGCAGCGAAGTTCCTCTCGATTTTGAGTTTCTTGAGGCAATATCCAGAGTCGCAATCCCACAGGCAGCTGGGTCCCATGCACGCCAAGCTAGTCTTGCGTTCTTATACCTATACATGATACTTGCCAAGGGGTTTGATAGCACGGCTAGGTATGGCTTTTATCTCGAGAATATATTTGACGACACATTTTGTCAAATAGACCATCATTTACTTTGACAATTCGTGCCACCCTCCCCGTAGGGGCTGGACTTGGATCTTCGGCAGCATTTTCGGTATGCACAACGACCGCGCTCATGCTGATCACCGGTCGCATCTCTCCACCTTCCGATTTCGATTCAAGTCCCTCACGTCAAGAACCGGGTAGACTTCCCAGATCCCTTGCAGATACCGTCAATGTCTATGCCTTCCTTTCCGAAAAGATTCTACATGGCAATCCCAGCGGTGTCGACAACTCAGTTGCTGTATACGGTGGAGGACTGATGTACACGAAATCCATCCCGAGTGAAGGCAAAGAAGGAAGAATGGTTTCCATAGAGGGGTAAGCCCTCTACAACTTCTTGATGGGGATCATGGTTCCGACCCAGATATCTGCTGCGTGTCCAGGTTCACCTCGCATCGCTTCCTACTCACAGACACCCGTGTCCCTCGAAATACGAAAGAACTCGTAGGCAACGTCGGGAAGCGAAAAGCGGAAGAACCAGCGAGAATTGGACGGATCTTGGATGATATCCAGGGTGTAGTCGAGAAGGCCAGAAGCGTGCTCTCAGGGTCTGGGAGCAAGGAGAACCTGGCAGTGCGTCATTTCCGGTGTACCACCCATGTTTGTTGCCTCGTTTCTGACGTCGAAGTGTCTAGGCTCTCATTGACGAGAACCACAGATTGCTTGATCAGCTCGACGTGTCGCATCCATCCTTGGAGGCTGTACGACGTATCACCAGAGCCGACCCATACGGTCTTGCCACGAAATTGACGGGTGCAGGGGGTGGAGGGTGTGCCGTGACGCTGATACCAGAGGGTCAGTGCTCCCATTTGGGGGGGACACAAACTAACGGCCGCCCCATCAGACTTTTCTTCTTCCAATCTGACCACTCTCATCTCCACTCTCGAATCCGAAAGGTTTACGTCGGAGACGTTTAGGACGTACCTCACGCAAGTAGGCGGACTTGGGCTTGGGATACTCTCCCGATCAGCCAATGCGTCCGATTTGCCGACGCCCCCCACGAGCTCGGACACGCTCGAGTCGACGTTTACAACCACGTCTAAGGCGGAACTCGAGAGGCGGATGGACTCGCTGGGCAAGTGGGCATATGTGTAACAATGCCATCAAAAGGCGCTGTCATACACTCCTTTACGACTGCCTTTCACAGGACGTTCAACTCGTCGTGTACATGTGTGAATCTATGCTTTATCTCATCGCCATGTTTGTACGTTTAGCGCAAGCAAGCGTTCTGTTTCGTGAAGCCTCCTCGATCCCTGTGCGTATGTGCCATGGCGCGGTTGAGTCGGAAGCACCTTTCGTCCAGGAGTGCGGGGGTCCAGCTACGAATCCTGGCGCACGTCGAAAAGGCAGAGAGAATCCGATTCAAATTCACCGGGCCAGTCACATCGACAATGACTCCGACGTCGTCAATTTTTCATCTTTGCTTACTTTCTAATGGACTTCTCAAGGTCCCTTGTTGGACGGTATGTGTGGTGTAATGCTCGAGGAATAGTGGACTCGATAACGACCTGATGACAACACCAAGACACCCACCGAACGATTAATTCCGAGGGATCTCAACCCTGTTTCAATGGCTTCACTTGGAGACGTCCCACCCAATCTGGAACAATCGGTAGAAAAACTCGGCGCGCACGACAACTGTCCGACGCGCGCTCGTACACCGATCTGACAGGCAGCGTTGTCAGCTATCAAGGAGGACGGTGGCTCGCATATGGCGACGGGTGACTCTTTCCCTCACTCAGACCCACTCGTGGAGTCTCATGACATTCTGTCGGCACCCCCAACGCTGTTGGTTTCTGGAAAGCTAGGGTGCTTATGGGTTTAGTGGGTTGATAGTCTCTTGAAGTCGATCAAGTCGTTAGCTGAGGATGTTCAAATTTCGCCTGTGGGAACTTGGAGGTGTGGCCATGGCTGACTCCAGTACTGCCATGTCCACCACCGTTAACGTTGACAAAACAATGAACTCACCAACGTCAACTCATGCTTCCTCATTATTGCACTATGCTGCTATCCATGTATTTCTTCTTGTCCAGCGTCCCGAGCGTGACGACCATATCCCGAGAGTGATCTGTCACTGGCTCGTAGAGTGTGTGCTGTAGCTCATGCTTATAACGCACATATCGAAGGGATCTCTGTACCTCGGTGGCGTCGCATCACGAAGACGCTAGACAACTTGCAAGCCTCTGTCCAGTCCAAATACCTCGACAAGGGCCACGTCGTCTCCCAGCTGCGCGGAGCACAAACTGGGAGCACGATCTCAATCAAAAGCATCCTGCAAGTCCGTTCTAACAATCCGTAGACAGGCCGCGAAATCAGGATGTCGAGTTCGCTAATTCCCTCGGTGTGGGCACTATTCGCTATTCGAACCAGAGGGCGATCCTTCACACAGACGCACATGGGCAGCATTCTTCAAGGACGACCGCTTACAATGGAAGATTTCGAGCGATCAACATTGGTGGTGTCCCGGGCCGTCGCATCTCTGGTGGGCAGGTGGCACCACGCGACGGCACGCTACAAACATCTCCGCACATGGATTGCGCCGTGGATGTCGCGGCCCTACGTCATCAGCGTCAGCTCGATCGTTCAAACGAGGTTGGAGATGGGTGGAACACTCAGTGCCGATTTAGAGCTACCACGAAAGCGTCTGCGAGCGGATTGATTATAATTTATAGGTGAGACCTCGGTTTCTCTATCACTAAACCTAACTGATCACTTACTGTCTCCCTTTCAGCCGTCCCCGTGTTCGATCTCTGCCCGTTTTAATGTATATATACGAGACCTCTGAATCAAAGTGCCCACTCTGTGTCCACAGAAGGAGAAGAAAAGAAAAGAAAAGAAAAGAAAAAACTCAACGCCGCCAGGGTGTGGGAGTTCGCTCCGCGTCTCTGG